>JBAJNP010001986.1:0-53032 GCA_036877545.1 Yasuhikotakia modesta | reverse complement strand
TGTGTGTGTGTGAAGCTAAACTGTGGGGAAATTGTGTTGCAATTGCTTCGAGAACAAGAAAACATGTGAGAGGAGAAAATTAGAGTGTTTTATAGAAAGTGTGGCCATATGTCAGTGTGTGTGTGTTGCAGGATTTACACAGCTATTACTGCAGTCTATTACCAGCGTTCTAGTGGCCTCAAAATCTCCTTAGTTCACCCTTATACTCAGTGCCTCAAATACCTCACTTAGTGCTTTCATATGTACCTCACTCAGTGCCTTCATATGTACCTCACTCAGTGCCTTCATATGGACCTCACATACCTCAGTGTCTTTATATGTACCTCACTCAGTGCTTTTATATGTACCTCACATACCTCACATACCTCACTCAGTGCCTTAAAAGGTATCTAACATTCACATCACACAGGCTACAGGAGAAATAAAACAACATTTGTTTGTCCTACAGAAATCCTCATGAGAACACACTGAAGTTTCTGCATACAGTATTCACTGAAACATGATGAAATTTGTCTTCTGCCTGAAGACAGGCCCACAACTACAGACATTTTATACAGATCAAGATTAAAAGTTGCATGCAGATAATTAACAGTTTATTTTGTAATCTCCTCAAAATACACTTCAATTTGTTACCATTATTTCATGCAATGAAGTGGAATTAAAACAATGAAGATTTTTCAATGAACGTTACTGGATTTTTACATACGATTTATGCAGTTAATCAAATATTCCAAACTATATTGTAATTGCAACACAGTGTTGCAACAGGCTGGCATGAGTCCTTATTAAAGCTTATAAACGACTGGCTGAAAACCAGCCGATGAAAACTGTGCCTCGCAGATGTTTTGGGAATCCCTACAGCATGGAATTGTTTCAGTTTTTTCAAGAACTTGAAACACAAGACTAGTGTAGACAAGAATTGTTTTCATGATCGATTGCTGCCTATTTCTATAAGCATGCTGAAGGTATGTACATGTGTGCGCACACACACAGCTAACATGCGAACACACGCTAAGTTGCATGCTGGTGTGTTGCATGCTAAAGAAGAAACTGTGAAGCGTAGCAAAAAGTCTTCAGCAGCTCTCAGAAACCCACTGAGCTTCAAAGTCGTTCCTCTGCTCTGACAGACTGACAGACAGACTAACTGACAGACTGACAGACTCCATCACACATCTAATTCTGCTCATCATTATCTAGCAGCACAAAAAAAAACAAATTCACAAGCTTGTGTTTATCGGCTACAACACTTCAAATCTTACACAGCCCTGCACAACACAGCAGTTAAACTCACACACATAACAGGAAACATTCTCATAACGTCAGCTAACGTTCTCTAAAAGTTATTTTTAAGCTCTCAGAAATGCTCTTATGTTTGCAGACAGATTTTTTAACATTATATATCATACAAAAGGTTATTTATAAGTTGTTAGTACAACATGTTAAAAAGGTTACAGAATTTAAAAGTTTGAATAACATTCAATTCTGCTAATACAACGTTTTAAAAAATGGACATCAAAGTAGCATTTTTAACATTCTTGTGACTTAACGGAAACATTAGACCAACGTTCTTACAACCTAACTTTGATAGCTGGGAACAGGCTATACCCAGGAAACCTGTCGCCTGTCCTGGGAAAGCCTGTGAATGTCACACAAGCGCAGAGCCGTTGATGAATGTAGAGAAATAACCTTTAATTCTGCTAAAGAGCCGCCGGGGATTCTTCTCTTCACACCCAGAGGTGAATGCAAACACACACTCACAGATTAACAGCTGGCAGGAGTCACACACAGCTGTGTTTACGCTGGCCCTACGCCACACTGCCCTGACAATGCATCACACTGCATGTATGTATTATTCTTATACATCCACCGCCACTGTTTTCACGGGAGCAAACATTCACTATTCTTAAAATGTGGGCATGAAACTGTAAGGCCGGAAACATACTATGCAAACATAATGTATGTTCTTGTATTACTGCGGTGGTAACGGTATTCAGCACTCAAAGGGGCAATAGAGTTACTGCTTTATTGGCATTGACATTTATAGAAAGTTGTTATGCAGGAAGGCAGCTATAAACCGAATGCCTGCTATCGCCGCCCTCGTGGAAACATTAAGAACTGCACGCTGAAACGTTTTAGAAACTCTTGTGTAGCTACACAATTCTGCTCAGGAAGTTGTGTAGAATATGTTTACAGGCTAAATGACTTGTATGAAAGACAAAAGAAACATCTTACAGCTGTTCTTTGGCACCTGACAGACTCTGCAGTCGGTCCACATCAACACATCTGGTTGCAGTGGAACGTGGTGCTTTAATTTTAGCATCGCTCATAATGCGAGCAGCCATCGCCGTCTCTGCGCCTGGACAGAACGTCAGTATGCGTGTCTGCATGCGACTGACACATGCTGACGCGCATCAGAACACGCAGCTACTCACACGTACTGAGACTCTGCATCGATGCGTCGTGCCTTTCAGCTGCAGGAACGCATGAGGCCAAAGACTTCACAACATCAGCAGAATTATACGCAGAAAATCAGCCTGTTGAGAGTTGGAGTAAACGTGCATAAAACTAAACAAATTATGTTTAATAATATTATTAATGCTATTATAAAAAAAACATACAATCCTTATCTGACATATTTCTGTTGTGGGTGAATGTTTGTATTTACAAATGGAGAGACAAACAAATTTTAACCCAACAACTGCACCAGTCTGACTGAGAGCCTCTACATCTGTGTCTCTCACCACAAGAACCAAAGAAAGACTCACTCACTTTAGAAAGAGAGAGAGAGAAAGAGAGAGAGAGAGACTGTGGGTGGTTCCATTAGCACTTTAAAGGGAGAGAGCAAACCTCTGACTGCAGGGGTGTGTTGTCCAGTTCTGGATGATCATCTGCCAATCAGACACAACAGAACAATCACACAGCAAACACAGCCACACGGATCACACTGGTGTCTGTAGTTAATGGTAATAAAAGAGAGCAAAACAAAGACAGAGAAAAAGTGTGTGTGTTGTGAATAATGGGAGATGTGTGTGGTGGATGATGGGGGGTGCGTGTGTGGTGTGTGTGTGTGTGTGTGTGTGTGGCGCGTGCTCGGGCAGGAGAGGCAGGTTGGTTTTTGCAGGTGGGCTGTTGATGGTTTTATCTCTCTAAATCAGCTCTCGAGAGTTTTCCCAGAGACTGGCCACAAAAACACGGCTGGTGTCTGCAGCCTCTCAGCTCAAACATTTCATTAAATAAATCAACTTCTTAAGCAGTCCCACCCCCGTCACGTTCCCAATTGCAGGAAAACAGATTGAGGTGTATTAATGAGAGAAGCAAGGGAAAACCCTGGATGGAGGAATGAACGAGGCCCAAAACTTCTCAAAGCCAAACAGCGAGTTCCTGATCCGACCCGTTTCCCTCGGAGAAAGAGGCTTTTGGCTGCGGTGAGGCCGCGTGTTTCCACCCTTCCTCTGACATGATCAAAGACTATGGCCATAAACACGGCTGTGCACTTTCTAAACAAATCAACAAAAAAATCCTCAACAAATGCCGTTCTATACACATCCTCTAGATATTTACAGCCCCATGCAAAGCTCGCCCTCATGATCGCAGAACAAATGGGAACCATCAAATCCGTGCACGGATGCAACATGGACGCCCGGCCGGAGACCAAGAATACCCGGATTGTCCCATACAAAAGCGAGGGAGGGAGTGGCGTTACAATTCCTACAGGAAGAGAAGTCAATCAAACGCTGGAGTCGACCAATCGGAGGGCAGGATTCTGCAGACCACTTAACCTCAGATAAAAACTCAATAGGCCGCAGAGTAGCAGATAGTGAGTGAGATGTTTTCTGTGTGTGTGTGTGTGTGTGTGTGTGTGTGTTACACCTCACAGACGCTTCTCTGAGAATGACCAGAACTGAAGTGAGATTTACTCGGCCTGCATATTTAACACAACCAGCCTATGAATTAAACCTGAACGCATACAGTCACTGGAAGCCAGACACGACAACGTACAACACAAACAGATGCATATATCAACAAAACCAGCACATATGTAGTTACTAGCAGATTGCAGAGGTGACTTAAAACACACACATAGGAAACACATGGGAACCTCAGCCTGCGTTTATACACACACAGCAGATAAAGTTCAGGCTGAAACCTTCAGCATCTACATGTGTTGCTGAAACGACACCTGTTTATGTTTTTGTGGTTTGAAACTATTCTGGCCGAGTCAAGAATGTCTCTCTTATCGCTCCGGAGGCGCAAAAAGGCAGATTTACTTTATACAAACACTCACAAAAATTCAATCGTGTTAGGAAGCAACAGGACACAGAAATGCATGATAAACAAACACAGCAGAGAAACCTGAAATAAACTGCAGCCATATTGCATGAAGTTTGACTGCAGAAACTTTTAAAACAGTATTTAAAGTTTTACGGCCTCAGTTAAATTTACTATGAAATATATTTCATTCATTTAAATTACAGTATAATAATTCTTAATATTTATAGATGCGTTGAAAAGCATGCATGCAAAAAATGGGCATTTAAAGTAATGTTATAGAAACTCGTGAAACATTCGCAATGCAACGTTCTGGAAACGTTCACCTATATTTACATTTAGGTTTAACTTTAAACTTTAATAACAAAATAGGTTGTAAGAAGCCTATAAGAGAAAATGTGAGAAAACACTGAAGTTACACGAGACGCGTTTTAATGCATGAAAAACTTTCCAATTAAACTACAGACGACTTTCATTTTCAACAGCGCAGCTGAAGTCAAAACTGTCATTCATTGTTAGGATCAAACCATTACAAGAACAGATATTTCGCGAGGAGATCCTGGCACAGAAAAAACTGATCAAACATCTGACCTAAATTCAAAGTGTCCATCTTCTGGCCTTCAGGCTTGAGGCCGGCGAGGGATTCGCATGGCTTTAGTATCTCAAACATTTTACCCAACACTGATCCGGTTAATAAAACTCAACAACATGCACTGGACGGTGTTTTTGGTGAAAACTTTCAGAACAAGCTAAACGAAGCCCGAGAAACAGTTTCGCCGAATGTCCTGGTTAATGTACATAAAAAAAAGTTTTTTACCCACAAACATCACAAACAAACGATGCATCGTTACTGTGTGATAGAAACTGAACTTCTTACTTGTTTGAGGTTCACAAACTTTCAATCCTAACAGCGCGGGTCTCCAAAAGCTCCTCTAGTTCCAGAAGTCCTGCGAGCCGAACCTGGTCTTCTGATCGACGTGATGTTTCTGGACTTTTTTGAAGCGCACAAGAAGTAGGAGTTACTTCTGAAAATATGTAACAATTCCACCTTGGATAAATTTAACTTGGCGCTTGAGTTTTCCTTGTTTTTGTCTGTCGTGCGTTAGGAGCTGGAGGACGCGCTCCCGCAACAGTCCGGCGCTGTCCGCTCCACAAAAGTTTCGCGAAACTTTGCTCGGTTTAAACTTTGGTGCTTTTTTAAACCACTTACCGATTATCACGTCAAGGTGCCACAGGTGTAAATGAAACTTACAAACGCTTGACAAGGGCGCAAACTCGAGACACGCTGCGCTCGCCGTGCGCAACGGGATACCAGAGTCACCAAACGCCTTTTACTCCTTATTAGAGAAACCAGTCGCAGACAAAAGTAACCTCGAGTCACCTCAGCTAACTCAGTCCTGTCTTTACTCCAGCCTCTGGTTTAATCCCCTCTCGCTGTTTGAGGAGGAAATATGGAAAGCTTCTCAAACTCTCCCCCTCTTTTCTTTCCAGAGGCAGAATGTCACTTAACCTAAAACCCGGTGCTTAAGGAAAGCGCTGTTGAAACACACGACGGTGAAACTTCAGCGACTCTTTCGGTCCGCAGGCAGGGGTGAAAGACTGAATGAGTTTGACTGGTTTGTGCTTTGCCTGCTCGTGGGCCTGCCCACCCCATCTCTCTCCAGACCCCAAACAGGGGAGGGAGAGAAACCAAACCGGGCGACGGGAGCGCGCATTCCCGTTTGCCGAACACTTACACCAGTGTCCCGTCTCAACTACCTGCAGCAATGAGCTATTATAGGAGAGATTAACTTTATAAGCCTGGCCTGGTCCTGCTGTAAACATCTAAACAAAACAGTTTAGTAAACTAACTTTTTAAAATATATAATAGACTGGCGTAGAGAATAGACAGACAGACAGACAGACAGACAGACAGCTGGTCCTTTTTACCTGGTTGTTTGTTTTAAAATATAAAATATGACTGACAGAGAAAGCGATAGACAGGCACAAAAACACATCATATAATGTTATATATACTATTATAAATATGTACATAGCACTACAGCTATGACTGTATACTGTAGCATTTAGTAATTTTAAGTTTAGCATACTGTTACTTGAAACGTAACAAACCATCATCTTACAGATTTGAATGACGGCTCTCTGGCGTTGTTGAGGTTTATAACTGCATGCAGACTGCAGCAGTTATGCATAACCTGCAGTATCGCAATAAAACCTCTGGCTCTGTTTGGCTGTGCAGCCGCAGTCACATATGGGCCGTCTGAGGTAGATGACAGTGGAAGACAAACATGCGGTAGAGCTGTATCATGTTTCCGCATGTGAAGATTGTGCTTTAACGAGCGTAGAGAGGCCAGCGGGTCAGACCCGACTTCATTTCTCCAGAACACACGTTCTGAGGTGCTCCACAAACATATGGGCCTGATCTAGGGCTGCGTGCCCACCTCTGACATCTGCAGCTTTCTTCTGGAAGACAGTGTGAAAGATTCTGACAAAAAGTATCGATAACATCTTCATTTGCTGAGCTTTTCCCACCCCCTCTGAAGGAACGTATCGTTTTTAAATGCCTGTGATGTTTTAGCAACACGGAGGGATGGATCAGAGAGCTTCTTAAGTTTCATTATGTATGGCTGATGGAACCTGTGTCACCATGGTAATGATAAACTGATTGACACCACGGTTGTCACCGGAACGGCCTCCATCAACGTCTGCCTCACCAGATCTAATGCGAGCGCAAAGCACGCACGTCAAAATGGTCGCAGCGGAGAACAGCTAGATAATGCGATGTATTGGAACTGCAGCTTTTATCTGAAACATCCCGCGACCCGCTCCTGTACATAATCAAACCCAGCACCAGTCCTCGGGCCCTGACTCGCGTCCAGAACTCTTCCTAGAATTGCTCCATTCATTACCTGCATGTGAACTGCGAGCGAGCTCGTCTTATTTGTTGAAAAAAGACATTCTAGTGCTTTTCCAGAGTCTGCATTGATATTGTTTCGTTTTGCGGGGGCGTCTGTTGCTCTTCGTGTTTGATTGGGACTGACAGACTTTTTTTCAAGATGTTCTCCTGATGTTTCATCAAAAGTTCCAGGTAAGATTGTCCTCCAGGAACCTGTCAGAGCTTGTAATGGCTCTTACATGTCTGTCTGTTTGCTGCGTGTTGTACGTGTCTTAATAATGGCCTTGTAATTAGTTGTTTAACGCTCCGCATGCCTGTTAATTTCAAGATCTGCTCTGGAGCTGGTGATTTACTGCACAGGTGAACCCCAGCGGAGGTCTGTCTGTAATTTGTTGATGTTTTCTTCCACACAAAGCAACGTCAGCACACAAGAACTCTCTGTTGTTCCGCTCAAGCTATCATTAGATGTGTTTGCCAAGGCAAGAATCTCTTTAAGTGTTGCTCCAACTAAAGGTTATGGATTTCAACAAACACCTAACTTCAAGTATAAAATGTTGGCGTGTAACTTGTTTGTGCTACAGACATGACTGATACCTCAAATTATGCGCTTGAGTCTGCTGTTACTTTACCAAGCAATCAGTCCCAATGTTATCTAGAGATCAGAAAATTATATAGACCTGACTGTGGGCTCTTTAGACTTATACGCAATCACATAACACTCCAGCAACCTAAACGTTCTAGTTCCTTTTTGCACCTCCTGCATAAATCTGAGAACGTTTCTCTATGCGCCGTCACGCATCTGGATCTATGTTTGTTAAAGCAAACTTTACTTATGATAATGCCATTTCCAAGGAATACGAACAAATTGTAGATTCTGACAATGCGCTGCATTCACCAACGTGACGAAGCTCTGTTTTCTTTACCCTCACGTAGTCAGAGACGTGAAAAAAAAAGACTTTTTTCCATCCCTCTCCATCCTACAGACACGGCGTTTATTTTAAGCGCTCGCTGTTCTGTATTTCAATCTCTCTTTTTTGCTTTTTGCAATCAGTTTGCTTTTGGCCACTACGACTGAAACCACATCGTTCTGCACCCACACACGGACCTCTTATTCTCTCTGAAAAAACACACGCTGAAGTATTTCTATATATACACACGCACTTTAAACAGAAAGATCTCAGCAGACCTCTTTGGATACAGGACATTATGGGATAGAGATGACTGGTGACGTTTTCAAGCTAACAAACAGATTTCTTACCCTCACAGCTGTCTTTTAATTCTAGGCTGCACAGACATGATTTCTGGGCCGGTTTCAGCACATACCGACCGTCCTGGGGACAAAATTCCCCTGAAATTTGCGTATTTAACTGGTGGACATATTCTTCTCATTGTCTGTGTTTAGCAAACACACGCCTGGCGCAATAAACTTCACCAGCGATTTTCCCTACAGCGAGTACGGGATCTCTCCCATTTGGCATGCTACAGTTCCCAACCAAGTCTCTACATGAATATACTGTAAACTTCAAGCAGGTTGTGTATCGTAAAGCGAGGAGAATAAACTACGAGAGGAACTATGCTGGGTGGCCCGAGTCGTGATGCGTAATCTGCAATAAATCCAGTCCTGGGGGGTACGAACATGAAAACCAGAGGAGGAAAATATCTCAGCGGGCCATCTGTGGTTCTTTTCTTGAGGGCTGAGGGAACAGTATCAGACAGGGCTTCCTTTTGTCTGCACTGAAAGAGGTGAGGAGAGACATTGTGAAAAGATGGAGGCCCTGCCGAACACACGGATGCCACAGATTACAGTTCTGTCTTCCCTTCGTCTCAGAAGTGTCCACAAGACGCCTCAAAATACCGTCTTGACTGGCAGCTCACTAGGTTTGGAATAGATCTGTGGAGAGGAATGACAAATAGTTGTTTTTAATTGGACACAGTTACAACCAAATACATTAAAAAACAGATAATGTAAAGTTTATACAAATAAATACACGGAAGCAAAAATTGAATATAATACGTCTGACTTTTATTTCTCATTTTCACTTGTACAGTCATCTCTTCATTTTTTCCCCACACAGAAAGACAAAAGGAACAAACTTTTCAGTGAATGTGAGACATACAATTAATGAAACAAAAAGAACAAAATTCAGCTTTGGGTTAAAGTGGATACATCATTTATTTATTTTATGCCATTAAATTAAAAAGCAAAGGCGAGACTCACTGACAGCGTTTGTGTGAGAAACATCATTACAAAACACACTGTGGACCTTCACTGGGACTGATGTTGTGACGGGTGACGCTTCACCACAGCAAAATTCTGAGGAAACAAAACTTATGCTAAAGACAGACTTTAAGTCAGACACTTTTATCTTAATGTCACGGCTGACCCAGATATGTACAGAACAGGCACACAGAACGTTTGTAACAGTCGTTACATTACAACACTCACAGGTCTGAGTTACAGTACAGATTAGGTCCATATGAACAACGTGCTCTATTCAGCTCAGACGCTTAAAGTGTATGTATTCTAAACTCCAGAGAGGCGTCCGTTTCTAGTGCCTGATCAAAATGATCCATCTGGCTTTAGACTAGCTGGGAAAGCCTGGTTTCGGTTTGACCTCTTTTTGTGTCGATTAAGGTTTAAGGGTTTAAATATAAAGCAAACACGATATAAACAGTGGATGGTCACGTGACCTGGCTTTGGTTGCCGTTGAGCGACAGGCAGGTTATTATTTGTGGCACTTTCTAGCTTCGTTTGGCACCGAATTCGCTCGGATGGAGAACGGAAAGACAGACATAAAGCTGCCAAATTCTTCAGCGGATGTTTTATGTGGTTTCATGCTTTAAACAGTCTCAGTCCATCAAACTAAGTGGGGGAAGTAATGCATGAAAAATGCAAACGTGTTGACGGACTGCTCGGGTAAATAATGACAATTCAGGATGGGTTAATAAGTAAACAGTTTAATGGAGGATCTACTTAAGAGGCCATAAAAAAATTGAGTGTGTTTAAATGTGCGATAAATTACCGTGGAAAACGAACGAGGGTTTGTGATGAGTGATACGGTTCATCTGACCGCAGCGTGGAATTTATCTCCTGACAAACGAACGGATGATTCGAACCTAAAACAACACCAGAGAGCAGCGCAGGGTGCTGCCGGGTCACCGTTTTTCACAAAAGATCTTGGCAACTGTCAGTTGGGCTGAAGCGGCGTCACACGAGTTTCTCCAGCCCTCAACAACAATCAAGCATGTTTTCGTGATACAAAACACACAGTTTTTAGCATTGCATCAGAATGGCGAACACCATCAAAGACTGCGAAACAAACAATCTGTGGAGAAAAAAATGAAACAATTGTAAGATGAGCTGGAATCGAAATCTGAAAAGATCAGAGAACAAAGCAACAGAACATCAAACACATGGCAACAATTTTGAGAATCTTTGTTAACAGCTTTGATTTGACACAAAGGTTTCTTTTTTCTTTTTCTTGCTTCAAGACAAATGTTAACGTTTAACTAGTTCCGACAGCCATTTTGTTCAGACGGATATGATCTTCCCCCGAAGACATGTGTGCAAAATGTTCGACTAACTCTAAATTCAACCATCAACGTATAGAAACACAGATTTCTGTTTATTCATGTGTGTCGTGCAGGAGAATAGGGCCGATGTCTCGCGGTGTTGACATCTGGCACTTTAGTACAAAGTAAAGTAAGATTATATAAAAGTTGCGGTCTCTTATATACACAATACGCAATTCTACAACAAACCGGAGAGACCAGGATCAGCGGCGCTGCTAATTAACGCAAAGAATTGTGGGAAATAAAGAATGACGTAATTGTTTTTTGTGTGTTTTGAAGTTCTTAGGTAGACACCATGACAAATGACTGCGGTTAAAGGGCCAAAATGAGAATTTAAAATCAAGACAACAAAATGTTTGAGTCTGAGGAAGTGAAATCCATCACAAAACTAAATGCATAGCCTGGCTGCCCCTCTCCCTCCCTCTCTCTCTCCCTCTCTCTCCCCACAGACATGCGTCGGTGAATTTAATGAGGATGGTAAATGTTCAAACAAGAAATTGAAGCAGCATTTCACTCTCAGTCACACTTAACCACATCCTATGAGCAGCTCCTGTAAATTAATAAGTGGTAGCAAAAAAATCTCAACAGGCTGTCCTGCTTTTACCGCCATCACAAAACATAAACAATCCGCTCAAAGACTTTAGGGAGCCGGTACTGGGCTGGACGGGGTGAATGTAAACTGGGCCACTTTTAAACAGTCGAATGCCACCCAGTTCAGATGCCACAATGCATTATAAAAGTATTTTGAGTGCATTCATGAAGCCTAAAAACATTCAACATTTTTCTAAATAAATGCAAACCTCACTTTTGTTTCATGGTGTCTTTAAAGACGTAATGCATTAAATGTATATAAAGTTACAATGCATTACAGCTCTTAAGAAGCTATTCATTAAAGAAGTCAACTATACAGTGCACTACAAGGCATTATGAGAATGCATTCAGAATACAATTACAATGCGTTGCATATGAAACTCTCACAGAAGGTGAAGTTTGTGCACACAGCTCTGGTGTAGATCTCATAAACTCCAGGAGAGCATCTAAACACACACACACACACACACACACACACACACACACACACACAATCCTGAGCTGCTGGGAATTTCCGCCATGTAACCCACAATCACACACAATAACGCACAACAAACGCCTCTGGTTATCTCAGCTCTCAGCTATTGCTGCCTGTTTTCTTACTGAAGACACAGAGGTTCTGCTCGTGCACAATGTCATAAATCGCCAGCGTGTGCGCGCCCGCGACGCGTCTGTGTTTAGTCTATGCGCAGAGGTTCCGCCGCGCCGCTGATAACCGAGAGCCGCTTTCACGACCCGCGGGTGACGCTCCAGCTGCGCGTTTGCGCACGGAGAGACAGCGGACAGATGAAGAGGAGAGAGCGGACAGATGAAGAGCAGACGCGCGGGTCACACCGACGCCCTCATAAGAAAGTCCATCAGCCGCAATTACCTGCATAAAGTCGTAAATCCTTTACAATGGATACGATGCGTCACATCTACGGTGCCAAGGGTGATACCGGCACGCGAACGGGCGGATTTACGCAGCTGGGCCAAAACCAGATACGAACATTTCTGGGTCACAACAAACTGTTATTCCACAAATATAAAAGACATATATTGTTATTAGCAAAATGCAACAACATGTTTAAATTGTAAAGCGTTTATATATAATAATAATTGTTGTGGAATTAATGAGAATCAAAGTTAAACGTGCCAAAAACTTGCATTTGTTTTACACTGAATTTATGCTTAAAATTACACTGCAGAAATATTATAGTGGTAAAGATGCTTGATATTCTGTTCCAATATATTTATATTTTTTTAAATCTACAAGGTCAAACACTAGATGTGGGGCAATAACTCCTCATTTACTCTGACTCACAGTGACTCACAGTCTACATGAACAGTACAAGCAAACATCATGTTACTGTCCTCCTGCGTGGCTGTACTGACACGACTACTGTCTACTGACACGACTACTGTCTACTGACACGAGAGGCGGTGAGAGAGATGGTCATGTTCACCTCGATCTCTCGCTGGTTTTAAAGCCGTTCCTCTCGTCTGTGGCTCTTATCGTGTGAAGAGGAGAATGACTAACACATCCCAGCAGGTCAGAGCCATAAACTACACTGACATGAACGAGGGAGGAGAGAAGACAGAGAGGGAAAGAGAGAGAGGGCAGAGGGCACGTTACACCCAGAGTCATCCACAGGGGAAGTCGACTCTGGACTTTAAAGCCACAGCGAACGGGGCGATGAAGCAACAGCGTTTATCAGGAGTTGAACGAGGTCACGTCTTATCGCTCCCGTGGCCGGTCCAGAAACAGACACCTCAGGCCCGAGCGCACAGACCCATATAACCATAAAGAGAAACTGGATCCAGCCGATGGTGGTGCAAACACAGGTGTGAACGTTTGAAGATGATGATATGAAGCCAGCATAGAGACAGGAGGAGGAGAAAGAACATGATGGTACATTAGAGAGGCCGGAGATCAAAGCTGATCTCACGATGAGATCTCTGATAGAACCGCCACAAAGCAAGAGCACAAAACAGCCATTCTGCCTCAATCTGATCTCAAAAAGAGAGAGTGAAAGAAGAGGGCATGGAAACCACAACCTCTGATTTACCTGAACGTGAAACAAAAACAACACAGTCCAACGTAAACTGCCGTTCACCAGCTGTAAGAGCTTTAGAGCATTTGGTGGAAAGAATGAGTGATAGGTGACCGTTTTCCTATGATGATCCGTCACATTTTACAACATCTGGGTTGGTAATAACACCCTGTGTAGAACCAGCCTCCTCTCTCTAGGAAAAAACACACGCATAACCAAACCTGCCACATGCAAAGACAAACGTTAGCAGCAATAAAACTACCAGTTCCAAGGCAAATAAATTTCCTCTCTCAGTTTTAACAGACACAAACCAGGCTGTGGTTCTTTGCAAAATACTCAGAGGTGGTGACAGGTGCACAGGGATAACGTTACCCTTACGTTTCATAACGTTTACGAAATAGACTTGAGGAAACCGGGCGCTAACCGAGTGGACAGTAAATTCCCCACTGGTTGGGGGTTGCGGTAATCTAAACCGGCTACTGACTACGATAGTAAAAGTATGTTTAACTCCGAGAGGAGTGTTTGCTGGCACAACCGGAGCATTAACCAAGTTTTTGAGTGAAACCAGATGACTCGAGAGCTCAGGATATTTGCCCTGCGCGAATGACCCATAATTTAACGTCAGTAACAAAACATCCACAAAAAAAAGAGGGAGAGAGAAAAAAAATGTAAATTGCTTCAAAACCATTTCAAAATTCTACATCTGTGGCTTTTAGAAGCCGTGGCAACAGCATAGATCAAGATAAGGGACGTATTTCCTGATCCTCACAGACCCAAACGCAAAAACCTCTAAATACTGAATTTGTCTCTTAAACCTCCAGTCATCCTCTCAGGGTGATTGTGTTTATATAAGCGGTGGAGTGAACAGTAAACAAGAATCTGAGGGTGCAGAGAGGAAGGCACGTGAAGAAGACGAGGCAGTAGAGGGACGGCTGAAAAAAGCCCCCCACACCCGCAACCTGAGGCCTGTTCAAGCGTGTGCTTCACTTCCACGAGCCGTCAGTCTTTCCTGTGTGCATCTGCTCTGTTCTGTTCTGTTCTGTGAGGCGTTCATGCGGGTGCGGGTGAGAAGATTCGTGTTTTTGGCGCCGGCGTCTGTGAAGTAGCAGGAGGAGAAACCGGAGCGTCAGCACGACTCCTCCAGCGCGTTGACCACCTGCTCCAGGATGTCGGGACAGTGGTCCGCGATCTGCTGCAGGACACAGTTGGCGTATTCCTGCAGCTCTGCGCTCTCTCTCTCACACTGCATCAGCTCCGACTCCAGCTGCAGAACCAGAGAGAAAGAGTTACTTTACATTAGATGTAACTTCTGCTGTTCATGTGGTACATATTTACCCAATACAGTGCATGTGAGATAGAATAAAAACTACGATCTTTTGTAACATGAACAAAAATCAATTAATGAGCATTTATACGACAGATCAGTGTTCACACACACGTGTACACCCTAACACACACACGTGTACACACACACATGTACACACACACACACACACACACACACACACACACACACACACACACACAAATCTGGCAATGCACCAAACTGCAAAATTGATTGAAAATCATAAACAGTCGTTGATTACAGCCAATGGGCCCATTGACATAAACATCATTTCACTGGTAAGACTGTATTTTCAAATGTTTCACACACAGTGAGCAACACCAAGATACATAACCTCACAACTGACAGAACAGATTGTTTTACCCCTCGAAGCCTCATTTTCACTCATACGATCCTTTCACCATCTGACATATCTCCTGTGAAACATTACGAAAGCAGAAGAATCAGTCTATCAACAAATAAAAAAATCTGTGTGACGCAGACATGCGAGCTCTCATCTCTCTCCTGAACACAAGCCTCCTGCACCGAGTTCCTCTCAAAACGTTATAAAATTCTACACTTGGAATTTGCCTGAAAGGTTTAATTTTCCGCTCATTAAAAGAAACTCAAAATAAAGAGGGATTTAACATTTTACAGCTAATGATAATCACAGGTGCGGTAATCTTTAATGCTCAAATCCTTTTTCCAAACCATTTCTGTCCAGGTTTGGCCGTGGGGAGAGGAGACACGGATTCCTGGATGCTGGTGATGCCAACACAGCAAACTTGTGCCATCGCAGGAGCAGGTGCCTCTCAACCAACCACAACACGGATATAAACAGGCAGCGCACAGGTGATCTTCTTTAACACGCTTTATAAAGCCTAAATGTCTCTCATCAGGACGAATCGCTCGCATTCCTTAAGAGAGAACGAGAGAGAGACAGGAAGAGACTGATAAAATTAATAAGACAGGGTGAATGAAAAACCTGGAGTGGAACTCCAGCAGAACGCTTTGCTTGTTCTGGTCTCTGTGATGCTTGGCAACAGGCTGTGCTTATATTTTTAACAACAGCACACTGGCTTTTGTGAGACTGTTTAACTATCTGCTGCACACACACACACACACACACACACACACTTTCTCACACTGCATTACACCCCGAGTGTGGGCTCAGTGGGCCCCTGTGTGGCCCTACTTAGACCATTAGTGTTTCATAGCACTGCGCTCTTAAAGCGCTTTTCAGATTTGAACAACAGCCCGTGAACCAAAGCCCTCAGAAAGTGGAATATTTCACACAATCCCACCAAAGTTATTTTCTTTGGCTTGGCTGGCGTACGAACGCCGGCTTTAACAAGGTTAATGATAAAGACATCTGTAACAATAACTGGAAGTAATATTCGTACATCATAAAATATGTTTCTCTTTCATGTGTGTTTTTGTGTGAGCTTGGAGCGTGCAACTATTTCATAATTAATGAAACAAAACATGCCACGGCGGGTCACACGGGGCAGAGCCAGCGATCCGTCAGACGGGTGTTTGTACAACTGTGGGGAAAACACACCCAAACTGTGGTAAAATAAGCCCCGCCCCCTTTGGGACCCACACAGCTCGTCTCAGTGCTATGCTGGGGTCTCTCAGGCTCTGAGGGGGGTTTCAAATGAAAGATATGCCCAGGAAAATCGTTTCTTCTCAGGAACTCGGGGCTGGTCTAATCACAGACATAAAACCTTAAATGTTATGTAAGAGGCAAAAAGGGAGTCATAAAGGGGTTAATTTTGGGACACAACAGTAAGACAAAGACACATGTAGGGGATAATGTACAGGAATTATCACAAAATAAACATCATCAGGGCCTCCGATGACAAGAGAAAGGGCGTATTATCACCCGAAAGGGGTTTATTTTGCAGTAATGACTGTATGGCTATACATTATCCCACATATTAAATGGCTACTTACCAAACGAGTGAATAAATAAATGTGATGCATCGATTCGAGTTGAAAGAGAGTGCAGAGTGCTGAGAAAGACATGAAACTAGCTGAGTGTAGAAAAATGGGTGCCAGGAACAACCGTCAATACTAACATTTATCAGCAGCTGTTACACAAAACAAATAGTTTTTAAAAATGAATAGTAATAGTTTTTACAATCACATACACACACACACACACACACTGAAGCAGCAACTCCCCTGTGTGACAATAAGTCAAGGTCGTGGCTGTTACCCTCCTGCTTTATGAGTGTTTAACAGAAATGCACAGAAAACATCTTTACTGACTGTAAAGATAACATTTAAAGACAGCAGAAGATGAGAGAGGAGAGGACATTACGCTCTGTTATCTTTGTAGATTGTTATCAACTGTTATTGTGTGTCGCTCTCTTTGTCTTGATAAACTGCGGCTACACAAATGAAAGAACAAACACAGCAGTGAGTCACACACACACACACACACACACACACACAAAGCTCACAAATTTTTTACTAGCCATGAAACCACATTTTGACCATATTTTAAAGCCTCATTTTTAATGCTATGACAAATGGATTGTTATGCTGTTTTTACTTAAAATAAAAAAAGTTATTTACTCACTAAAGCCAATGTGTGCTCACATCTGCTGCGCATGTTAAGTCTGTAAGCATCTCTTGCCCTCGTCTCTCTGATACATGTGGCCGTGCTGCAGCCGATGACTCAGACAGGATGTTTCATCAATAAATGTTGTTGCACATTTGTGCCTGGAGTGGCACATGGAGATCAAACGACGGACTCAAACTTCTCAACAAACCCTTCCGGCTAATCTGCTCTCCATCAGCCTGCATGACACACTCTCATCTCCGCAACGTACTGTGTTCTCGTCTGGCTCCCGTCCACCTGCCTCCGCAGTGGGGTCTGATCCCGGCCTTCACGCACCTTTAAACAGAACTCTGGCAGTCGGCTATTACAAAAGCCTGCAGCTGATTGGCCCGCGGCGGGTCGTTCAGTCAAAAACATAAAAATGGCAGCCAGGGGTGGCCAAGCACTTGGGTTTCTCTAAAGCAACTTTTCATCAGAGCACAAAAAGGCATGAAGCTAAGATCTGTTTCTGCTAAAGCCATCAAGCAGCTATTCAATAAATCTGCATAAGGAGAAAAAACTGCTTTCTTCCTAAATGTGATGCTGTTACAGTATTTTGTGAGAAAACAACGATCTCCTAACAGGGAACTGTGTTCTTGTTATCAGGGGACTATTAAGAGGTTCTGATCATTTACAATCCACACCTACATCAAGACCTTCACACCAGTCCTCTCCTCCACCCAAACAAATTGAGATGAGGTCACTGGAACCTCTGCTGACACTTCAGATGCTGGTATCTGCTAGCGGTTGGGCGGCTACGTTACAAGCTCATACTATCTTTGAAATCTGGTTTGTTCTTCGAGACGAAACCCTTCGTTATTCTCTTTGTTCTCTCTATTTTAGTCTCATCTTATCCTTCACTGTTTCTACTGCAGAAACACACACACATATCTTTAAAAATGGTCTCTTTGGACCGTGTTCAAATTATGACGAGAAGTTTCCCCACTTCCTCCTCGTTAGAGCAAAAACCTCTGCGGTTTTGCTAAGAGCCTCTTAACATGGGATCTCTCTCCGCCTCTCTGTTTGTCTTTCCCTCTCTTATCCTCTTACTGTACTCAAAACACAAAAAACAGTCCTAGTTCCCCTTTTAATCTTCCAACTCTCCTTTCATTTTGGCCCTAGTTTTTTGATCTAAGCACTCTAATGCCGAGCCGTTAACCACGTGCTACAAAGCGAGCCAATCGGAGCGCTGGCGGCGAAGGGGGCGTGGCTACTTATATAAAGCGACTCTATAGCGACCGCATCTGATTAGAACCGCCCTCCTCCTAGGCTGCGGCCGGATCTGTGGACCCCATCAGTCAAGTCTAATCGAGTTTTCGGAGGGAACGTGGACACACGAGTCGCACCCTTGACCGCAAGTCTGAGTGAGGTTAAACCATTTTAACGGAGAGGGGGGTTTGATCACAGGGGCACGATTACGACGCATGTGGTCAAGCCAGTGAAACTTGGGACGCAATTATGATCAAAAACCCTGAAATAACTCCAATGTTAACACCCACCACAAGATGATGAAAGGCCCAGATTTGATGTTGCGATGCTCAGATTTTTTTGTTGTCGTTTGTTTTTCCTTTAATGACTCAGCCCAAACTGCTGCGGGCCCTTCAGAATGCACAGGGATAAATTACAACCACATTCCTTCACAAGCTCTGGGCAGAACAAACTCATAGTTGCTCCTAATGACCATGGCTAGACTGTTGCTAATCGCCGTTTGCTAACACACACCGAGCTATGTAAAATTTTACTGCCTTAGGAGACGATAAACAGCCATGTCAACACGCTGATGGATGGGTTTCCATAGCAACGGAAACTAATGGAACAGGCTCCGCCCTAAAGGAAACGACACCACGGTTCGAATGGAAGCACTCGGGCTTTAAACGAGCCAGCAGACTATTAAATATTGGTGGAAAATAGCCCCATTTCAAACACAGTTTCATAAAACCCTTCTCAATTCTTAATAGCTTTTATTAATCTGACAGGCCCTGAATGAGCTGTTAGAATCATAATAAAGCTGCTTATTGGCCCAGACTGTGAGCACAGGAGGAAGCAGAAGTCGATCCATCAGGGCATCTTCTGCCAAGCCAAAGTTCAATGAGAAACAGATGCCACAACTGCGAATGGTGCGAGTTTGTCACAAATATAGGCATCAGAGAAGCAGCCCACAGACTGACAGATGATTCAGCTTAATAATGTACTAGAATAAAAATAATAAAAAAAATCTATGTTGTCTTACTGAGTTTTTTCCATCTTATTCTGCAACAACAAGTTTAAAACGGATGAGGAAAAACTCTTGCAAATTTCACATACGATCCAGGGGACTTAATTACTTTAATTTCTTTAAAATCGTATTATTGTTTAATAAAACAAAAATCACTGAATCAAGGCGTTAAATTAGCAGCTAAAAAAATTATGAAAACGGTTTCTATGAAACGTGAGGGAGCGAGCGGGGCAGGTTCTGCGGTCTGTCAGTTCAGCTGGGCTGGTTTACGCAGTCGTGGTTCTGTGGCTGATGAAACCCAAACCAGCAACGAAACTCTGGAACGAGAAAACTCTGATTCGTCAGGGCGAGAAAATCACAATAAACCTGCTGAAGTATTTTGCTGTTTGTCTTGGCATCTTTCACCCGAGAGACTGGATCTACCTCATGGTTTCATCATTTAAGGGTTTTATTTCACATATTATTCTTTCTTCTAAAGTGCTGCAGGAGAGGATGAAACGGGCCTGGTGTTTTCACACTGCTGGTTGGGAAACAAAGCTGCAAACCCTGGAACAGAACAACGTGGAGCCCAAAGATCATCTCGCATCTGCAGATGAGGCTTTTCTTTTCCTGACTCTGGATGTTTCGGGTCGCTTGATAAGTTCTGTTGGTTTAGCCGGGATTTTAGTGTGCCTCAGGTTCCCGCTGAAACCAGGAATGACAAAAACAGGGTCTAAGGAAAAGATCTAAAGTCATGAAGATGAAAGCAACAAAATGTGTTCAAAACATCACTTTACAAAACCAGAGACTGCTGGCACTACTTTACACAAAGTTGCTAGGGTGGTTACCAGGGCGTTGCTATGCATTTGCTAAGCCATTCGAAAAGCCATAAGAAAATCCACAAAATATAAAAATAACTACACACATATAACTTTAATAGTTAATACTTGATACAGAGATCCTGCCCTTAAACGTAACTAACCAAAATCTTAACACCAGGTGCATCCAGTGTTTAGTAACCCAGCTATCAAATCACATCAGACGATGACGCCTCGATGTCTCACTTCCAGTTTCTGTGCTGTGTTTACTCAAGCAGTGTTTGTGCAGTTTTAATGTTTCTCCTACATCAAACTGTCTGGCCATTGACACACACACCTCTGTGACTCTTGCATGACTACTGCTCTTAGTGATGCACTTTATCACAGGAAAATGATGTCACAGAGAAAACGTAAAGCTGGAGAGAGAGAGGGAGAGATAGAGAGAGGCGCAGAGAGAGAGAGAGAGAGAGAAAGAGAGGCAGAGAGAGATAGAGAGAGAGGCAGAGAGAGAGAGATAGAGAGGCAGAGAGAGAGAGAGAGATAGAGAGAGCGAGAGAGAGAGGGGCTCATAATTTAAAGGCCCACTTACAGCAGACATATGCACTGGCTCCATGTAGCTTTATTATTAATCGTAGCTGTGCGGGTTGTGGGCATGTTCCACTGTGTTTACCCCCATTTCCTGCCTGTTTAAATTACCCTGCACTTACGCAGGCCTGGATTCATGGTCCTGTCAGGCTGCAGTCTGCCCCAGCGGGTACAGACACACTACAGTCGCCAGCACTGAGCATCGTTGGGCTGATCCAGGACCAGTTCCTGTTGCTCTCCAGTGATACGCTTCCCTAAAGAGCCCACGCAGGAACTGATCTCAGATCTGAGACGTTTTGATCATCATATTAAATAATATGTTTTGCAACGCTGCTTCAGTTAGCATGCTGCGCTTAGCTGCTAGTGTAAGTAAAATCCATTTGGAACTTGCTGAGAATGAAAACACATAGTTTTGCAGATGTTTGGTTTATAACGTACGAACGCAGAAAGTCGGTTTGCCAATCAGAGAAGAAAAGCATGCAAACTATGAACGGATGAGGTGGAAAACGGAAAAGAACGGAAAAACCTAACAGATTATTTGTGCTCCAGCCCTCGAGGTCATTAATAATCAATCTCCTCAAGTTCATGTTTTATTCAGAATGACCCGTAAAACGCAAGACTCTCCCCTATTTATACAGCTGGCTCTGTGCTGGCAGATCACAGCCAGATGACTTTGGCCAAGGGCAGAGCAGAACCGAGCTTCTCTCTCGCACCACTCCAAACTTTACATACTGACCTTAGATCAGCGCTCTCTAAAATAAACAACAAATGAGAGAGAGGGGAGGTGAACGCGGCCACAGAACATAACTGACAGCAACTTTCATCAAACAATAACGCAGCTGTAATGCAGAAGGGGAGAGGGCAGCTATGATTATGTACTGCAGAAACGTCATGTTTTTTTCTGGACGTACCGCATAACATAAACAGTGTTTGCATTACCATGTTTCTTTACATGTATTTGTGTTGCTCCGAGTTACTATGATGTAGCCATGGTGCACCAACACAATCTGAAAAAATGATGAAAACATGGTATCATTTGAGTAAAACAAACTAACGGTATCGGTAGCTACATCAAATAAAATACAAAATACTACATAAACCAAAGTGCAAAACGCTGACCTGTGTGTATAACAGTGAACACTAAATATTCAAAAATGTGCATCACTTCAACTAACCTATAAAATCTCTCTTTAAATGTACGACACACAAATTCTGTTTTGGTGACTCTATTGTATTTGTTAGCTCTGTGGCTTGTATACGAGTGTTTCACTCAGCAAATACAGTAACTAAAGAGACAGTAATATCCTGTGAACTGCTCAGAGCAAATACAAAAACACAGCGCCATAAACTGAGAAAAAACAGGCAAGAATACGAGCAATAAAACACGAACGGCCACAACAGACAACAAACCGGCAGCGAGGACCAATGGTGTGTCTGACGGGCAGGACTTAAGTAATATATGAGTGTGAAGCCACAAGCATATATGTGTGTGTTATGTCTGTTGTGTATCTGTATTGTTTGTGTCTTGATGAGTTTATGCACCAGTGATGTGTTTTGTGGGCTGGGGTTGGGCAATCTCTGATTGTTCTGTTTGTGTTAGTCAGCCATTTTGTTTGAACATACGGACACATGGAGCTTCACAATAAGAGCTGTAGAACGACACCAGAGCATAAGAAATGTGGGGAAACGGGCGCCAAACGAAACAGAAAGACAATAGAAAAGAGAAACGAGAGCAATTGAGAGATAAATAAAGCGAGTTAAAACCCGTTTCTATGTGCTATAAACCGCTATAAACCACACACAGAGGAAATCAGGGTAAAATACTACAGTATGTTGCCAGTGGAGAACGCCAAACCAGTTAAAGGAAACTCATAAAAACTGTTAATTAGAAGATCAATGTTGGGCATCAAAGACAGGGCAGGAGCTCAAACACTGTGGTGCCGCTTGTAAATAGCGGAAAACATTTTGAAGACGAGAGGCTTGTCATTAGAACGGGAATGGGGCTCAACGGACACAACAGACCACAATATTCTTTGAGCTCGACGGCCATTTAATTAGCGAATAATAACTCGGTTTACAGGAATTATGATTAGCTAAAACTTTCAGAATCAAACCGCTTAAGGGTCTATGAAGACTACATATGCCATCAAAAGACACCACAAGCAAATTCATGTGGACGTTACAAACATAAATGGACTGAGCAGAACACGCTAAATAAGCCAATAATGAGCCCAGACTTTTCTCGTCAATTTAAGCCTGTCACAGCCAAACACGCCAGTACTGGCATCTCTGAGGGGGATGAACGGGATCTCAACGGGTGAAACTCGCTCACAGAGAACGCTAATGCAATGTGCTACACTCTCAACGCAAAAAAACACAAACGGTCAAAGAAGACATCAGTCAAACGCATTTGTGAATGCAGGCAACTCATCCAGCTTCACCATCTGAAAGTGATTCCACCAACAGAGAGAGCAAAAGTATCTTCAAGCAGACTGTCTTACATGCAGGACATGCAGCAGAAAAATGAACAGCATTCTGTACATGTGGACGCCACATGGATCTCTGATGCTAAATATCTGCCAGCTATTTGGAGATTGGGAAAACTTTCTGATATATGTGTGAACGTTTCTGAGGTGAAACCCAACCGGTGAAACCTGAAATATTCATTATCTCTCCCCTAATGTGTCAAATCACTGCGTTGGCCAAAACTAAAGCAAACTGCCAATGTTGTCTACAGAGAGAAGCTGCCCTGCACATTCCCTGCCACAGTTCCTGTGCTTCCCACTCTGGGAAAACCGTACGGCACAAGAGTGATGTCATGGAAGGGGGGACACGATTCTCTGAGAACCCAATTTAAGTCAAAAACCTGGCGCTGAGATCCAGAAGTTTCTATCGCTCCACCACGGCCGCTGCGCTTTTCTAAACACTGTCATCCAGAGTTTGGACAAGATAAACACTGCATCGTTGACCTCAGAGAAGGTCCGGGAGGAAAAACAGCTTGGAGGAGTAATGGCATGTTCACCCAACCAGGCTTTTCTCCATCTCATCATTATTCTGGTAACTAACACAGAATAAGTGCTACAAAATAATGCATTACAGACGACGTTCAGATACAAACACAATCATTTTGCTATAAAACCTCTAGTTGTCTCTAGTTTAGCGCAAAGGCATTTTTAAAGGCTATTGAGTGTCACATTTGTATTTGTTTCGGTGATCTCCCTACTTCATTTCAAACTATCAGGAGGAAAAAGCTCTCAGTAAGTGGCAATTTCTGGAACAAAGTTTACTCGTGGCAAACTGAAAACCTTAAACATTATTTGTTCACAAGCCAAAGTCTTGTCATCGGGCAGAACACATAAAAAACACATTTCAATAATGTCAGAGGCAGCCAAAAACCTGCCAAACGTACGGTTCCCTATACAGTAACACACATAAGCATTGTACAAGCCCTGGCACCCACACAGCCGATCACTCCACTTTTCCCTCGAGCAATGAGGCCGATTTACAGCGAGCATAATGTACACGCAGACGTCCAGACGATTTATTTTTCTGATGTTACAAAAAGCATCAGGAATGAAGGCGAGCTGCGACGCACCGACCGGGGGACTAAACCCAGTGTCCGTTTGCAGACAATTTACTGTGGCGGTAAGTATGGAAATGGGTTCAAAGCAAAACTGAGAAAATAGATCCTCGTGTGCATTTATTACGGAGAGAGGATCATTCATCACCGCGAGGCTAAATCCAGCCACTGCCTCCTCAAACGCGTCTCTCTTTCTCTCTCTAAACGCAGACACTCCTTTTCTTTATCATACCATTGCAGTTTCCTCAACCCCCCTCTCTGGTCTTGGCTCTCATGGGCTTTTAAGAGAGACTTTGGGTAGCTTTCTGCTTTTCTTTTGTTAAAGTTAGAGTAAATGACGCTAATAAAACAAAATATATTGGACAATTTATTTTCTGTAGGAACACATTCCACTCTATAAAGAGAACTAATGGCATTTATGCAGACCGAGAGTGATTCTCAAAGCCAATAGGAGATTTATGGACAGCGAGCGCTCGCGTCAGCTAGGACTCGTGTGGGCCAGCGCAGATGGCTCCAATAATCAATGGGTGACAATTCCAAGCAGCCGAGAAACCTTACAGTACCCCGCGCGCACACACACACACACACACACACACACACACGTCATGTGCTGAGTGGAGCTGTGAAAAAAGAGAGTTGATTAGTAAGACAAGGTGTTTAAAAATTCAGGTCTTTTCATAGTGGGAAAATGTGAATCCAAAAAAAGTGAATCCAAATTGGGAATCCACTAAATAAACACCAGCGCCTGTGGAGGAACACTGGACGCAGTGATTGTTTACTGTAACAAAAAATGATCATTATCTGAAACAAGTCTGAGAATTAAAACTAAAATGCATCTTCATGACCCCAAAAAATGAATTTTTCTCACTGAATAAAATAAAACTGAATAAAAAACATTATATATAAAAAATTAACTAAACTGACAGGAGTAAGACACGCCCACTGTGATGTCACACAGAAGAAACGCCCACAGTGATGTCACTCAGAAGAAACGCCCACAGTGATGTCACTCAGAAGAAACGCCCACAGTGATGTCACACAGAAGAAACGCCCACAGTGATGTCACTCTCACCTGTTCTGCGCTCATTTTCTGAAGCTCCTCCTCCCAGGTGTCCTGTTGGGTGTGGTGGTATGCGGTGGGCGGGGCCAGGTCCTGCAGAATGTGGGGGTCTCTCTCGTGGCACAGGGCAGTGAGGTGGCCAATGTACAGTTTCAGCTTACTGCGGTTCTGATTGAGGTCTATGAGGGGGGGGATAATCTGTCCAAAACACAGGAATGAGTTAAAGATAAAGAGCAATTTTAATCTCAGTTTTCCCAGCCATTCACAATTTAGACACCTGGATGAGTTCCAGTAAGACACAAACCGGAGAGGCATGTTAAAATGAGTCCAACAACACGTTTAGCAAAGCCAGAGCGCAGCTACGGTCCTGCACAGTCACATTCGATTGTCTTTTTCAAAAGAAGACTTTCAGAAGAAAACTCAGTGAAATGTTGTGAGTGATTAGGAGTGATAAAACGCAGCTGAAACGCATGCATCACGGACAGCAGACGCACAACACAAATGAGTCTTTGAGTTTGTTGTGTTCCCCATCCAAAAACACAGACAAACATTCTCAGTTACCTGGAAAGCTGCCGACAGATGCCCGGTGTGCAGAAAACATCTCTATACAAACAGCACACACGCTACTAGCTTTTACAAATCCATCAAAATAATGCATTCACTGTGTGTGTGTCCTGTGTGTGTCCTAAGACAGGTGCTGCCTTTAACATCTGATCTCAGATCAGTCTGATCACAAATGAAACATGCAACTTTTCATGCATGAGAAAATCTGCTTTAGATAATAGACACAATGAGATGAGACTCATTGAGACTCTAAAATATTTAAACGCACACAAAGGGTGGGAGGCGTTTCAATTATACAGAAATCTGCTCATCTTTCTTAAATGCAGGTAAACCCACTAAATAATTAGGACAGAAGATGGCAGACAGAAATATTGGTATTACAAAGCTGAGGCAAAAAACAAGGGTCGCCTTTCAATATTTCACACTTGTAATAGATCAGGGTGTTGCAAACACTTGTGATGTTTCACAGAGATTTCTGTTGGTGAGGTTCTGAGGTTCTACGGTCCACAACATGAGACAGTAGAAGATCGATTGAGAATTTTCCCCTATAAATATTCTCTCAAACAGAGCCGAGAACAGAGTTGAGCTTTGGGAGTTCTAGATTCGCTCCTCATCGCTCAATAACAGAAAGCAAATACAGTTACCTGACTGTCAGAGAGCAGGAAATGGAAGCAGAGGCTGGGAAGAAGGAGTGAGTGTTGAGAGAGATGCAAGAAAAGAGAAACCCAGAGTCTGGTTTCGTCCGAACGCCGGCGCTCGCAAACACAAGCATGAACATTTATGTCCCCACACTTTATTAATTCTTATTAACCTCATCTGTATCTTTTTCCAGAGCAGAATGTTATTCTGTTTTCGTTGGCCTGCCTGAGGCCACAAATGCTCTCCTGGGTGAATCCTGGCTGATCAAACAAAACTGTAAAGGAACAAAGATGGAGGAACGTTACAATGAAGGAGGGCATGAAAGCGAGAGCACAAGAGTGAGAGAACGAGAGATAGAATGAGTGAGCTGAGGAACAAAAGGATGTCTCAGGAGGGCAGCTGGTTCCCCCCAGTTCTGGAACCAATTAGATGGTGCAAACTGTGTCTATGCACAGAACCAGAGCAGGAGACGTTTACAGACCTACATCATGTTCCCGCCAGGCTGGGGATTAGGTCTGTGTGTGAGAACACCTTTATAAAGTTTAATATCCACTAAAGCAAGATTAGGTGCCAAAATTCGAACCCTGATACTTGAAACTTGCCTCGAGGCAAATGAATAATAATGCAAGAATCTATCTGTTGAATTTGCTTTGACGTAAAAAGTCGACATTTATCTACGTGACACACATTAGATCAATAACACAGCCTTCTGCTCGTATTTAAAACAGCTGTACGGGCGATACCTCCTCTCACATCTCCATCAGGTCTTGTATCTTAGCCAAGCTGTGTCGCCGGAGGATATTTGGGGCTGAAAGCCACAAAAGGAGGGACGAGGCTTTAAAAATGCAGTCTGATAGAAGCCCTCCAAACCACTGTGACAAAATTGCCCTTTTTGCACAGGCTGGGGTGGATATGTTCAAAACACAGCAAAGTTAAAATAAACCCAGACTTAGCCACTCTGATACGTGATGAACTAAACTCATATAGTGTGCTAGAAAGCTTTACAAAGAACCAAACTGTGACAGAATGTGACATTTATTCTACTGTTTCTGTACCTCCCTGTCTGCGCGCAGGAGGGATGAATGGATGCCAGTTCTCAGCCTAAGACAAATGTACCCAAACATACCCATCATCTCTCTCATCTCTGGTACCTAATTCAACAGACCTGAATCACGATGAGTCCAGTTTCACACCTCAAACAGGTTCAAACAGTCAGGAAATGTGCGCATGTGGGCCGCCACCACTAGCCTAGCGAAATCAGTTTTGCAGTTGCTGGCAATGTTTTTCATCAACTGTGCAGTGAAAACTGTTCTGCTTGTGCCGTGTCGCCGCTCCGTTTTCAAAGAGTCCTGCGGTAGACTAAGATCATAAATAATGCAACAATAGCAAAAACAAATATGCCAGGTGACAGATTTACAACAGGGAATTTTCCACTCAAAGATCGGTTTGCTGTTTCTTGGTTTGGACACACATGATGAAAACCTTTTAACCCTTAGTGTGTTAAACACTGCTGTGTGTTTGTTAATATGTGTCTGCGTTTACCCATCATGCTTTGCAAGATGTCCTGGAAAAATGGTCTATCATCTATTTTTATACATTCTTTTTTCTCCTTTTTTCTGTCAGAACTCATTGTGAAGTTGGAAACATTAGCTGAAAATAAAAAACAGTAAATTCATAATGCAAAATGTTGTGAAATCACACCAATTAAATGTAACAAGTCTGAACACACACAATTTCTATAGCAAACTATTTGAGGTGACAAAATAAAAACCCTGTCAGAACTTTCTACAGTCAGAAATCCCAACACAAACTCTTGAATTTTCTTCTTTTCTAATGAACAACAATCACCTCAGCTCACAAACGTCACCTTCCTGAACTTCACACACCGGTTCCCACCTAAAAGTTAAACTGAGAAGCCCATCTGCCCTCCTTCATTACGCCTCGTCTGAAAGAAGCTGTCCTCACCAGATGCTGAAATGTGTTGCATACCTATTCCTACCTGGCCCTGTCGGACCACCACAACCCCTCCTTCTCAAAAAGACGGAAAGAAACTCAGACCCCTCAACAATGAGCAGCCTGCATCGCATTCTTCCTCTCATTTATCACCTATCAGCTCATCGGGTGCCATTCGATACCCACACTGAGAGGCGCGAGTCTGGATCAATGCTGTCAGTCAGGCGGTCCATCAGAGGAAAGCCACTGGCTCCTTCCTCAAAGAGGCCCAGAGAGAGGCCCAGCACCGCAGGAAGCCCCTGACGCTGCCTGGAAGCCCACCTCGTTTTCTCCAGAGGGGGATCTGAGCCCGTCCAACAGTAGCCAGGCCACGGTGAACGTCCCTTCCTGCGGCTGAGAGGTTTATTGGCCTATCCACTTTCAGCCCTGCCGCGCCGCGTGTCCGTGAGTGTTAGCGGATAAAGATAAGCAGAGGCTGCGAAGCTTCAAACCTCCGGGAGGCTGTCAGAGCCGGTGGGTCTGCTTCTGCAAAACGCTTTTCAAGAAAGAGACAAATCACCCCCACGCCGTAAAAAAACACTGACATGGGAAAATAAGGACCGTCAAATAAAGCACAAGATGACACGCACACATACCTTCCCAGAGCACATGTACAGAAACATGTAATCTGAGCGGCGTGAGCAGATCCAGTGAGCAGATTAACAGCAGGTGAGTCAGTCTATCTTTCCATACTGTCATTTTATAACTAACTGACTGTGTTACCTCTCTCCACAACTCGCAATATCTCTCAGCACACCCCTGCACAAGCACCCACACACATACACACATGTACACACACACACACATACACATGCATACACACACACACATATATACACGTACACATACACACAAGCACCCACACACATGTACACACACACATACACATTTACATTTATGCATTTAGCAGACGCTTTTATCCAAAGCGACATACAGATACATACACATGCATACACACGCACAACACACACACAGACTTGCACACCACACACACATGCATACACTGAAACACACATGCACAGACAGACAGGCACACACCCACAGACAGAAACACCCACACACACTTGACTTGCTTGTTTCTTACCATACTAATGAATTTCTCTCTGCATTCCTTAACATTTCAAAATGAAGCCCAACGACGCTCATGTTTTAAGAGACGTGAGATTTATGCTGGCCTGCGCTTGGCTGCTCCAGCTTTTTTATGAACTCAGAGTCTCGTCACCTATTTACGCAGGTTTTTATATAAATGCCATTAGATTTATACTGCTGGGGGGTTTATGAGTCGACTCACATGCCAAAACTCTCCGTCAGTCAGCGGCTAATAGAATAAGCGGAGTTTTAATAGCACAGGGAGGGGGAAGAGGACAGAAAGCGAGAGCAGGTTACTGTTGACTCTGGAAAAGTTAGGAGAGAAACTCGGTGTCACATCATAGCGCCATTTAAACAGACCATGAAGACTGACGTCTGGGGACAGAACACCATTTATTGAGTGTGTGTGTGTTTGTAATAAGCAAAAGACACTCATAGTTCTGCCAAGAACAAATTAGATTCTGGAAAGGGAAGTAAAACTGTCATGTGGTTGAGTTTTACCTCAGAGGGGGGAGGAGGGGTCGTGACCCCGGGGGTGTTGAGGTTCTGACCCCTTCAAGCTGAGGTTGAGGGGCATCATTAACCTGGAGTGCTGCAAGCAAAGCAACGGAAGGGGCAAACATGTAGCAGCTCTCCAGAACATCTACCCCACTGTGAGGGAAAACCAGAGAGTTAATGACTGAACCCAGATCTGCCATCAGCATTATTACAGGAGCTCAGAGAGCCACGAATGAACCGTTTAAATCAACGCCATAAACGCGTCACATTCAAGACCTTTGACTCCAGTCTATACTGGTTCCTTAACGACATCCATTTATCTTCTGCTGTTTGGGCCTATTAGCAGCCTTGTCTGCAAACTCAAAAACAGAGACATCTCAATGCCACAAACTCAAACATTATCACTTCTGAGGTAGGTTCTTACTTTCAGCACAGGGCTCAAACCTTTCTCCACACCAGAGAAGAACCACGGATGGAGAGATCCTGAGGTCAAAGGCTTCCCCAGCGTAGCACTCAACACCAGAAGACTTACACTGCTAAACTTCTGAAGACAGAGGAAATGGCGAGAAAACAACGAGGCTCTAAGTGGGTTCAAGGATGCAAAGTTGGTAGAGATGTTTCTAACAGACCCCGGCTGGGAGGGTACGAAATCTTCTGCTCTCACACGTCGTCCTGAGAGACAGAGGGATTTAGGTCTCAAGCAAACATCAACAGCTTAGTGTTTCATTTCTACTGTGATGAAGACCAAACTGAGGCCCTGAGTAAACCAACACTGCCAACGTATCTAAATAAAAACACAATTTAGTTAAAAGGGATTTTTCACCACAGAAGAATTTGTTTAGATTTTTTCCCCTCACCCTCATGTTGTTCCAAATCTATATGATAAAACACTAATGTTATTTTAAGACACAGTCAATGGGTGCCACTGTTGTTTGGTTACCAACACACTTCAAAATATCTTCTTTTGTGTTTCTCTTTAAAACAAAAATAAATCTTTGTTTGGAATGACATGAGGGCGAGTAAACGATGGAATAATTTACATTTTTGGGTGAAGTATCCCTTTAAACTAATCAGCCCCACTTATTAACTAGTTAGTTGTTGGATGACTTGCAGATGAATGTGACCAATTTCTGCTCAACACATGTTCACCAGTAAAGCCTCGATCAAGTGTGAAGAACACATGTCAAGTTTGTCTTTTTATTGACTGATAATAGCTGCAGTTTAAGGCCCTCGGTTTTAGGCTTAATTGGAGAGCCGGGTGAACGGAAACAGACGGGTGGGAGGCAGAGAGGAAGATGAAGCACAGGAGGAAGAAAAAGAGAGAGACAGACAGCAACACTGCTGTTTCCACCCGTCTGGTCTCCAGCGCTCATTCCGTCCACGGCTGGTTAAGTGTTCAATGAACTGGGAGATTTAAGGTGGTTGTCGGACAGCTTACGCGGGTGTAGAATGTGAGCCAGCGTTTTCCTATCAACTCTAAATCAGATGGGTGGGGTCTACAGAGGGTCCTGAACCTGCTGCAGGCCCCACGTCCACGGCTCTGGAAAGCATTAAGGTCCACCGACACGCCGCAGGGAGTTTATTAGCCGTATGTAGCTAACGCTCAGCAGGCAGGCATCAGGAAGCACAACATCCAAGATCTGAAAACGAGAATAATCTGAGATCTGATGAAGATCCGTTTTACACACAGATTTAAACATCAATGCTTCCACATCAAAATTTCCATGTTACATCCAGGGATTTTTGGACATGGTTCAGCTACGATTACTGGACATATGTTGTGGTATATTTAAAAGTTCCTCCAGGCACCATGTAAATGCTATGAAACGCAAATTTCAGAACAACAAATTTAGGGCTGGTTACATGTTTTTTGTCCGTTTTAGAATAATAGCAAACACTTAAACTTTGGGATAATACAAATGTAAATTTGGGAACTATGAAGTGACTAAGAAATAATTGTAACAAATTGAACTGTTATATTTTAGCATCAAATTCAAGATTTTTCCTTCATTATTTGGTTCAAATCATCAATTTCAAAAACAATATTGTAATTAAAATGACAGTTTTCCAATGGCAGAAATACATTGACAATTATATTTTAAAATAATTATATTTTTCCATAAAATTTTAAACATTTAAAGCATGTGCCTTCAGATTAAAAGAGATCAAACATCAAACGCTAGAACCACAACGTTACCATCCAGTATCATAACTAAACCACAGCGGCACCACGGCTCTTTATAATGTGGATTATTACATTAAAATGTTCAACATCAACACATTTCCTCAGAGAAACCCTGCTGAGATATCTTCTAGCCATTTAGCACTTTATCCACCCAAACACATGACTTTTTCAGACAAGCACGGCTCACAAGTGTGACACTGGCTATTAACCGTTTTAAAACATGAAATTCCCTGGAATAATGGTTCATTTTTCACTGGAGTTGGAAAAACTCTGAGAATTCCGTTATCAGCGAGCCGACGCTCTAAAATGAGCTGGAGTTGTGAAGATTTTCCACAGCTCACGGTCCATTACCAAGTCACATAACGAGCGTTTTCCCTTTCTAACCCGGGGAGGGAGGCCGGCGGGCGCAGCGCCCGGGGTAGGGCTCCAGCATCCGCCCGTTAACACATCCAGAAATGGCGCCCTGGACCAGGGGGCCAAAAAAGTTCCAACCGCATAATCTCCACCACAATGAGCTTCGAACTTTACTGTTTCAGCAGCTTGTGCAGAAATCATGGCCATGTTGAGTTCACTGGGTTTGAAGGGGAGGAGTTGGGCCATTATTTGTTTTGATAGGATTGTTCTGAATTCTCCAGAGATTCAGAGGTGAACAATAAAAAACTTCAGTTGTGTTCCGTCCCTCCAACAGCCACCAATTAATAAAGACCTAAAATTAATATTATTTTTAGACTCTGAGGGGGGAACTGGAGCAATGGTGGAGGGAAAACCAAAAAAGGGAGAAAAAAGGGATTTCTTTTCTCCAGCATTCACCAGAATTGCTGTGGCTAAATTAACATCTTTAGACTATTTTCCTAGTTTAGCCTCTGATACAGAGCAGGCGAGCAGAACCCAGCTGGCCAGCACGTCCTTGGGTTGCCTAGTTCCAGAAGGGAAACCAGAAACATGGATGCGCCATTAAAATGTATTTTTCTTGAGTGATGCATCCTGGGAGAGCAGGCCAAGACCTGTGGTTTGCCGAGGCCTTAAAAAGCAGGACAGTCAGGCAGCGAAGCAAAGCTGGGCAAAAAAAAACTGCCCCAAAAAAGCAACCCTGTGCCTGTGAGAGAGAGAGAGTGAGTGAGAGAGAAAGAGAGAGAGAGAGAGAGAGAGAGAGAGAGAGGAGGTCAAGAGAAGAAAGAAAAGAAAGCTAAGCATCACATCTTCAAAGCGGACTCCTCTCAAATCAAATACTGCTTTGTTATGCAATTAATCAGATACAATCAAGCCTGGAGATTCTGAGAGGATTCATCATGGATTATTTATGGACAAATCATGGAAAAAATAACTTTTGACACAAAGTAACTAGTCAAACTGCAAACAGAGAGCCGGCTCACAACACTTTTCCTCAGAGAGAAACACACACACCGCTGTACTGAGTAAGACAGAGGTGGCACTGCAAGTCATCGTCTATCTGACTGATGCTGAGCAGAGTTCCTCTCAGAACCCATTGCAGAACGTTCAGCCAAAACCTCGACAGAGGAGAGATTCTGCACACATCTATACCAGCACTTATAGGTGAGCTCATCACCATGACATCATCGCAACTTTAAGTTTAGATGTGGTCTAAGCTCTCGCCTGATTGGCCAGTTCAAATGTGGCCACTGCAGAACTACAGCTATTCATCTGAGTGGATTACAACCCGTAAACTCTACAAGCCATCAGTCTCTCATCAGGGGAAGAGAGAGAGGCTCAGATTACGAGGTCAGATAAAACCCATTGCCTGCACGCTGCCGGCCACCAACCGCTTGATATCTGTCGGACACTTGATTGGTTCAGAGTAATTTGGCTCTGCTGCTCTCAACTGCCTCTCCTAACACTCTGCACCTCTGTGAGCCCCGGCCATCCGTCAAACGACCTCTGACCCTGGGTAAGAAGCGAGGGTATGTTTCCAATGACACCCATTTCCTCATTTCCTATGGCACGCTCTTACTCAGACATCAACAAACGGAGAAGCTAAGACTGATGGAGGCATTTGGGTTACAGTCGCTTTCCTCCATTCCGAAGAGGCAGATCTCAGTTTCATGGCACAGGAAGTGGGGCAGTACGGTTCAGGGGCTCCACAGAAACCCAAAGTCTGTGCTCTGCCAAACTGAGTCCCCCTCACCGCCGGTCTCAGCGAGGGCCCCACCACTGTCTGCTGCGTCTCCTGGAGCCAGAGGCAGGTTTTATATTGAAATCATATGGAAGCGGGGCGGTTCCGACCCCCTGCAAATTCCCTCTTCCACACATGTTTCCCATTTTAATCTAATTATAAATATTTGGACTGGAATCAGTTGGAACTGACAGAAAGAAAAAGGCACGGTGGAATAAACAATGCGAGTACAAAAGGCAAATAAAAAGCAAACATGTACTTTTGGGTTCGTATTAATGGCTAAAACAGAGCTGTTGAAAAGTTCCCCCTCAGACCACTGAGGCATTTTCTCAGTCGAAAAAATAAAACGTTAGAAACGAGGTCTCTGTTCTTTCACTGATGGGCGGGAACTGTTTTAATAATGTGGGCAATGGTGGGTGGCTGGGTTCAACAGAGGTTACACCTTAGTTTCTCCAGCGGGACGGGCACCCGCTGACCCCAGGAATACGTAGAGATTGCCAAGCTCTGTTTCACAATTTTCCATGAAACTGCACCATCCAAATGGTTAGTAATGTCTAATGTCGCCAAACAGAGGTGACACCACAGCTGAGTCCTCATTGCTCCTCAGCTCTGCCTGCTAACAGCCACTCGGGCATCACCGGATACGTGAGTCACTTTAAAAATAACCTGTGTGACAAAAGAAGGGGGGATGAGAACATAATAAAGGAATATGCAGCCCAAAATGGCGTCTTGAACTGATTTGAGGAGTTAGTTAAGGAGATGGAGGGGGAGCAGGAGGTGCATTGGCCTGGTGCTCCTCCTCTTGCAGAATGTCTCTCAACAGGTTGCGGGTCTTCCAGCGCTCAAATTCTGGCTGTGTTCTAAAATATTTTCAGAGAACATAACACATCACTCAAGTTTATAGTGGTCACCACATGTTTTCCTCACTTCCTCCAGATACTCAGGTGCAAGCAAGGCTCAAACACACACACACACACACTCACACACACACACACATGCACACACACACACTCACACACACACACTCACACACACACACTCACACACACAGACACAAACGTGCACACAAACGCACACAGGCATGCGCACACTCTCACACACACACACAGACACAAACGTGCACACACACACACACACAGACAGACACAAACGTGCACACAAACGCACACAGGCATGCGCACACTCTCACACACGCACACAGACAGACGTGCATGCAGACACACGTACACGCACTCACACACACACATATACACACATGCACACACACAGACACAAACGTGCACACACACATGCACACACACACACAGTTTTTAGAATACAACTGCAACAGGCAAGAAGATATATCACTGATATTTCTCCATCATTCCTGACAGTTAGATACATTTGCAGTTTCTGGGACGTCAGTAAGTGAGGTCAGCTAGTTTATCTGGAGAGAAAATTCTTAGTTTTATTTAAAAAGTTTTATTCTGTTGTGCAGCTCTAAGCTGTATTTTTGGAATAAACAGAAAGTTGCGTAAACATGCCCTACGGACGGCGCTTGATTGAGGTCAGCTGAACCCATATCCACTCTAATTATACACGGCTTCCTTTCAGACCATTACACTTACACATAAGCATTAGAAAACTTTACTGCCCATAACTGGAATAATTCTACAAGTCTGTGTTTCAAGGTCTCTTTCTCCCGGCTAATTTCTGGAATTCTGGGAAACCCTGGAATTGCTAAAAAAACGACAGCACGCATCGTCACATGACAACAGTGGAATGATGAAAGAGGAAAAAACGAAAACAGAAAGACATCAACTACCCACAAAAAAGCGTTTGCCACAACAGAGACGAAATGAGAAAATGAGGGAAACCCTAAAACACAGAAACAAAATCAGCCACATATAACAGAGTCAAGGGCCAGAGAGCATCGTCTGTAAACACACCGTCCGAGTGACACACCAACCGTCAGATTGAGACGCACTGCAATTCATCATCGCCAGAACCGGTTCCAGGACTGCGGCGAGTCTTTGTGGGTTATCGTGCTAAATGGGGAGCAATTAAAAAATCCTCGACCACCCACAACTCAACGTGAAGATCAGAGCCGTGTTGAGATTATCACCCTCTGTAATCACACGAATGAGTCCTGAGTTCACGGTTCGAGGAACACAACTGCTCTTTCTGTGAGCTTTACTACATTCAGGGGCCAGAAGGTCTTGATCTCTCCAGCTAAATGCCATTACAAATTTGAAATGGTCACATGATACGCGCAGAGTGACTCTAATGCTATGGTTACATGTACAGTTTGGCACAGAGGGTGTGAGGGACGATCAAAATTCTTCCTCCAAATGTACTGGAGGGACCAGCTTACCGGCTTTAGACGCTAAGAACTGCGAACGAAGCAAAAACATTAGCGAAGGGGCCCATTAGTTGCCTGAAACTACACAGTGTCTGAGGGCAGCTGTTCAGATTAACCCCCCCTTCACACTGTTGAGACCCCCGGCCCACAGCTCAGACAATCTCACTCTGTTCTCCAGGTCTCCGCTACGCCTAATTGCTCTCGCAGTGAATGCGCTTTACTGCATGCGAGCGTTCATGCGACGGACATGTGCTTGTGTGCCGGTTATCTGCAGGCTGCCTCGACCTGCTAATTAATTACTGTCAAACGTGGCGGTATGAGGTAACTATCCTGATCGGTTTGATCAGCGAGGGACAGGATGTCGGGAGATCTCAAAGGACTGTTCACGCGTGTCCCATGACTGGAACATGTGTATCTCATATGTATTTCACAGTCTATCCGTTTCCTCAAAACTATCCATCAAAACCGGCAGTGCGGAGACAAATCAGAGCATGTTGTTTCTTGGCGGAAAAAGACCAGAACCGTCAAAAGGCGGACGGGTCGAATTGTTCTGTAGCTGCGTAAAATAATCACAAATAATCATGGGAAAATCTGCACGACAAAAGTTCAGAACAGCACATCTACAAGGAACAGGAATATGACCTTTCAGTCTCAACTCTGGAATATGTCAAAATATGGAATTAATAAGGAGTTAAAGAAACAGATTTAAACAATTAAACAGAATTAAACTGAGCTTAAAGGAACTGTTCACCCAAAAATGAAAATGCTAATTTACCTAACCTCATGGCCTTTTAAAAAAGCACTATAAAACAGTCATTAAATCAGTGAAAAATTACTAACTGGACTAATTTTGTGTAAATTTAACAAAGACAGTCAATTTGAACTATATTAAAATATTAAAACAAAAGGGCAGAATTTGTCTTCTTTGATTTTGTAAAGCAAAACTAACACAGGAACAAAACGAGGGGCAGTAAACAATGAGACAGTTTTCATTTTCAGGTGAAGAAGCTGCACACATAAGACGCTTCCTGGATCATTCAAACAACAAGCAAGAAAGCATGAAAACCAAAAATGAGAAAGAAAAATCATCAGCCACGATATTTATAACAACATCAGACAGTCAGGAAGAAAAAAAACAATGTGAAAGGAAAAAAGGCACAACGGAGAAAAGATGAGCTGGAGACTGTTGGAACAAGACGGCACAAAAAAACCAGCTGAAATATGATGATATAAAGGAAAAAACAGCGACATGCCCCATTTAGATATTTCTCACCCTTCTGAACAAAATGGCTGGAAGAGGGCACGTGATTGGCTAGGCCCAAATGCCCTCCTCGTCGTCCTATTGGTTGAAAATGAGCGCAGGTTTAATCCGAGGCAGCATGGGATTAAAGAGAGGAATTATTAGTGGGACAGAGAAGGTTAAATTTATTACACAGACTCTTCCTCGCCAACAAACACGCAATCACAGAAAATGACATAACATGCAGCGAAACAGCTCTGCCAAAACACTGAATCTGTGCAATGAATCAAACCCAAATCTATGCCATCTGTGTCTGTCCTGCGAAAAAAAGTCAAGTCAAAGAGCAGGACACCACTTTCCCATTAATTTTTCACTCTCTCAACAGCAGGTTAGGGTTGATTAGTTCGTCACTGAACCAGAGTGAAACCAATCATTAAAGGCAACTGCGTTTGGCCCCAAAAATGGGCGTCTGTGCTGAAAAGAGATTGAAACCATTGCAATAAGAGCTCAAAATGAGTAACACACGTGGCCTCTAGCCCGCTAGTCTGGCTAGCTGTTAAAAATACCTGTAAATGAACAGCATTCCAGGTCTCCGAGGGCTTCAGTCGAGGCGTTTAGGTGGGAACTGTGTGATCTGAGGGACTGGAGCGGGATCAGTTGTTGACGCTGAGGGTTCTTCGCATTTGAGCGGGAAAGATGTCAGCCAGAGATGAAGATCACAGGAAAATGTGAGCTAAGTGTTTTTCTGGCAATCGGAAATGAGACAATGCACAGGATTTGAAATGAGGGTCTCTCCCAGCGATCTAATACCCAGCCAACAGGGAACGTTCTCAGAACATAAACTAATCTTACAATGAGCAAAAGCGTTCCTGCAGTAATGTTTATTTACGTCACATAAATCAAAACACTGTTCCACTTACAACTTAAAAATGATTTAAAAATGTTTCAGAATTAGCAAAAACATAATTAAGCGATAATGTTAATACATTATCAAAAAACAAAATGTTTTAAATGTTCATCAAACCTTTAAAATAACTACCTTACCATTTTTTAAATAGTTGAAATGTTAAGAAAAACATTCAGAAAATGTTCTTAAATTGTTAGCTGGGTATTTTCACAGATTGTGTGAGTTGGGAATTTAAAAAAAAGATGTTGATTGATGGAATCGGGATGCAACGCTTGAACTGGATTATTCCAGGCCTCTGTGAACAGGGAATGACGGCGCATTAAGTCACGTCATAACAACCTCCTGCGAGAGCTGCGACTCTGGAATGCTGTTTTCTCTTTGAATTTCACTCTCTTTTCATCCTTTATCTAGTCACTTCTTTGCTCTTTCTCTCCATATGAACTAATTCCTGTTGGACAGCCACCCAGAGCCGAGAGGCTTAACATTGAGGAATCCGATGTTCAAAACCAACAAAGAAAGAAGAAAGCCGGTCAAATCTTTCTGAATCACTCGGTGCGAACGAACCCTTCCAAGAAAAACACTCATGAATGTGTGTGTGAAGAACATTCATGAATGAGAATACATGTTAGCTTCTTGGGTGACACAATATGAAATAATACACAAATTAAAGAGGAGGAAACTGTATATTAAAACTAAAAAATGTAATTTCCTGTTGTTTACGTTCAGCTGCAATGGCTTCTTAAATAAAACCTTCAGGGATCTTGAGATAACAGTGAGTGAGAAAAGAAAGAAAGAAAGAACAAAAGAAAGAACAAAAGAAAGATTAAAAAAGGATTATTAAATTAAGAATCTATTAAGATTAAAAAAAGATTTATTAGTATTAGTATTAGTTCTGTAAACAAAATTCAACAACACAACAAACTTTAATAAGACGTCTGTGATTCGCTCACCTGATCCAGAGAAGGTTTGTGATTGGTCTGGTCAGTACTGGAGGCTTTAAGGTGATCGTCCTCGTAGTTGTCGGCCATCATCTTCATGCGGTTCTGCGTCTGTAACAGACACAGCTCAGCGTTAAATACTGCCAAAAAACACTTTCTCTCTGTGATATGAAGACCAGTCTAAGTCTGGTAGTCTTGGGGCCTGAGTTATCAAATCTCCATCTCAGCTCCATGCTGTTAAGAATGGAAACTTTATCTGTATGAACTCAATTACAAGCGTTCTAAGAACTGATTCTGATATTCTTTTTGATAGACAGAGCATGACTTCAGCCCTACAGCAAAAAGCGGATCAGATTGTATTCACGCGAGGTTCAGCTGTCAGCTGGATCGGATTTGAAAGAGAGCGACGGAGATCCTTTAAGCCCAAAGGAGAAGGGTGTGAGAAAGCAATAACAGAGGAGAGAGAGAAAGAGAGAGAGAAAACGGCACAGATGTAGAGAGGAGAACAAAACACCAGGTTGTCTAAAATATAAACACATATGCACACTCGCCCCCCCGACATGGACGTTGGAACCTCTGTTGCTGAAACTGACACGTATTTTAACAAGCGCCCTAAGGTTTGTGTGTCTGACCACCTTGTAGATTTCAAGTGCATTTGTTGGAGCCGTGGGCTTGTGGTTAGAATGCATGTTTTGACACATTGAGCCGTGATGCTCAAACGGTTGACGTGGTTCAAATCTTCACCTCCCTGTTTTCCATCCCTCTAGTTTTCTTTCATCTCCTTGCTCCTTTGAAAAACAAATTAACAAAATATTTTTAAAACGGCCTCACAACTTTAGAGGTTGCCAGTTTAAAATCTATAATTTCACCTGGTCGGCTGACCAGCACTCCTGTTGTCCCACACACCACCAGGCAACAAGAATAAGACACAAAATAAATCAATAAATCATTCATTTAGAAGGAGAGCGTGTCCACACCTCATCCCTTCAGGTTCCTCAGCTGCTCTCTGTCTGCTCCCTCACCAGAATGTGATGGTTTGATTCTTTCTGTTTTGGTTTCTCACCCGCCTCCCTCCGCCGGTCAGTTACAGTAATAAACATAACGCTAACTGGCCATGAGACGCTCAGCCGGGTCAGAATTATGTCAGTGTCAGCGGTCTGGGTGAGAGTCAGCGCCCTAATGGGGTGAGTGAAGCGATAGGCCAATACCCAGTGGGGGTTTTAGCCTCAGAAAACCAGTTTAAGGAAATAAATAAATGTCTGGAGGGCTGCCATCCGTACAGTATGAAAGCTTTTCTCTGGCTCAGCTCTGTGGTGTATACATAGAAAAGCGAAACACCCAGTGGACGCCCTAAAAAAACAGCTCAACCAAAAATGAAAGAAACTGAATTTTAATTTTAGGTGAACTGTTTCTTTAAGGCACAAATACATCTTTCCTGACCACATACACGGGAAAAATGTTGTATGCAAAACACCCGCAGCATCAATAACACCCACAAGACGTGACGCTATTGGTTGCCTCTGTTTGTGTGTGGGTGGGGCTTGCGCTCTACCTGTTAACAAGCCACTTAGTCAGAGGTTAAATAAAAACACTGAACAAACAAGCTCTGAGCCGCTCCAGACACCCTGTACTCAACAACCTCTCAGTTTCTCGCTCTGCCCCACAGAAGACGCAGTCAACGCGGGGCAGAAAAGAGCTGCAGGCGTTGGGGAAGCCATTACAGCCCCTGGAAAAAAGAGCAACATTTTAAATCAACTGTCACAAGCTCACGAGGAAGAAAATACCCCATTCAAGACAATTTGTTCCACATGCTCAGAGGGTTAGTGTGAAGGTCTCGGGGCGCGGGTTCGAAAGTCAGGCTTAAGCTCTTCGGTTTGTAGCGTGTAAATCCAGGCACTGGTGGATAGCACACAAACCCTAGCGAGAACGGGGGGAAAATCACTTAGTTGATGCTAACAAGAAACACGCGCAGCTTTCTCAGCATGAACACACTTCCTACATTTCCTCTCTTAAAAAAATCTGAAAACATGCACAAAAAACAAACAACAGTTAAAACAAACAGTAAAAACAAACAGTTTGCCTTAAAGTTGAGATTTCAGGGCCCGCGGGCCGCATAGCGCCTGCATGTTTCGTTTTGTCAGCCACCCAAAATCTTTTCTCATAGGTCTGTAAAATCTTGTTTCTGTCACTGTCATTGACTGTAACGTTTAAAGAAATAAAAAACTCTTGCAATTACTTCATAAATTACACTCATGTTATTTCCAACCCAAATTTTATTTTGCCCTCTTCCTAAAAAATAAAAAAAATCTGTTTCTTTAACACTGTAGAAGTTTATATATATTTATAATTATGCATATAGGTACACACAACATATACAAATATATAAAGCAAAATAAATACATATTTTGTTTTATAAACATAAATATAAACATATTGAATGATTTGGCTCTATGAAAAAGAGCCGCGTGAACATTTTTCAAACTTCTCTGTTTGCGTTCTGGAGGAAAGCAAGCGTATCATTTTTCATTCAGTCAACCTGAGGAAACTTCTCAGAGTTAATAACATGATTTATGAAGCAATACAGTAAATCTGCCATAATTTTCCCAAAACATGTCAGTGTAGCTTAAACATAACTGCACAGAGTTCCCTTCATCTCCGCTCCTCAGCTGACCGGCTCCAACCTAACTAGTATGAAAACACTGAGATGATTTTCAAAGAGGGCTGCAACTGCTCACTGTGAACTGTCAAACTCATGTCTTTATTTTGAAAACAGGTGAGGGGTGCGATGCGGTCGCCTCTCTCGAAGCGGAAGGTCCCTCAAGCTCAGAGATAAACTCATTCCAGAGGACCAAACAACAGAGAGAGACAGAAAGTTAGAGCCAAAGGAGAGAAGACAAATTGCTACAAATGTCCATGTGTGCCCTTTGACCTCTGTGGATGATCTAGCTGATGACATCACGTGCACCACATGAGCAGAAGCATCTAAACCTCCTGGAGTTACTTTAGTGCAACGTTCAACCTTCACACAATCTGCAGACAAGCCCCAGACAGCCTTCAAAAACAACGTATTGAAATGGAAGGGCAGGGAGTGAAGATCCAGGAGTTGAGAAGGAGGAAAGGTTCAGAGGGAGATGTTTGAGGTGTGGGTAAGTGCTCACAGAAACCGGATCTTCTCAAAGGGCCAGAGGGGTTCTGAAGAGCTGATACCAGATGGCTGCAGAACAGAGATGAACATCAAACCTAACCGCTCATATGTGGCCCATAAAGCTAAGCAGAAAGAAAAGGTGGTTCAGATGATGGAGATGACAGGAGAAACGTTACTGAGATACTGTAACACAACACATTCAAAATCAAACACTACATCAACACTCAAAATGTGTATTTTCATATCAACGTCACCTAAACAAGCTTCAATCATAACAACTCATTTAAAGTTCCAAAGGCCTTAAGTAAACATCACACACTAACAGTTTTTGGTTCATTTCATGTTGGACGTGATGAAATTAATGACCTGCGGTTCTGTAGGTGAGTAAGATTGATTCAGTAAACGCTCCGACTGATCCGTCTGGGAATCGGGCGGCACACACGCGGATCACGCCGTACGATACGGCAGCGATGCAGGAAACGCTTTGAGATTATTAGCGCTCTGTTCCGCCCGCATCGGTTTCATCTAAAAAAATGAACCACTCTGTTCCCAACCATAAATGGAAAGAGGCCGGACACGGAGAGAACAGAAGTCTGGGAAGGAATGCATAAAACAGAGCAAAACATTTGCGAGCTAGCAGGCTAACAAGCAGACCTTAATTGTAGGAGCCCCTTACATCCATGTGTAATAAACTTTAGCATGAAACCAGATCTCTGTCTGAGTGGCTTATGGTGTGTGTGTGTGTATCGGGGGCTCAGGAATGCACTGGTCCTTTTCTCCATTTCCCCCGTGTTTTAGGACTGTATTCCAGATTCCTGCAGCTACAGGCAGCGATATGGACCTGATAAAGTCGAGCGGATGAGGGAACACACACTAAGCTCTGTTGCCTGAGAATGCCATGGCATTTACCAAAACGCAATACAAGCGCTTAAATTACTGCCGCCAGCACCGAGCGCATCTGAAAACATGAAGCTGGAATGTTTTTGAAGGCCACACTTTCCTGTTTTCGGGCTCTGATTATCCACATGTTTTCTAGGGTTTTTTACTGCATACCTTGTCTTTTTTGCATCTCTCGCTCTCTCTCTCATTCCCCCTCTCTCTCTCTCCTCTGATAGTAATTGTAAGGAACGCTGAACTCAGTCCTTTGGTTTCTGTCCCAGCTGGAGAGCTCATTTGTTCACTTAATCTAATCATTTTCATGATTATTCCACTTCTCTGCCATTATCATTTCTCTAAGCCCCGCCCCCAGTATAATACAGCTTAAAAATGCTGATGTGCTGCCAACAAACTAAACGTTAAAAACAAAGAAGGAAAACGCAGCCTCACGATTATCTGTCATCACTCTGAGTTCAGGTCGATTCAGAGCATTTTGTGAAGCTCATAATTGGGGTGAAGGAAGTGAAACATCATAATGAAACCTCTCCTCACCTCCAGAATGAGGCTGGCCTTCCCAAAGACCCTCACAATCTCTGCTTCCTGTCCCACCATCTTACATCTTATCTTTTATTACAGTGGCTTTGTGCTCAGAAAGGTTTAAACACATAAGACAGTGTGGCTACACTACAAACTTTTCCTGAGATTTCACATTTGCAATTGCTTTCAGTTACAGACCCTTAAAACCAAATCAAACGACACCAACAAAAATTACACAATATTACTATAAAAAATACTATTTACATAAAAAATACATAAAAAATACTATTTATTTAATGTAAAGAATGGCTAATAATTAGCTTAGAATTGCTTAGAATTTCAAACCATGTTTCTGCCTTTAAACACAAAATAATCCTAAACCACTAAAAATGAAGGACAAAAAGCTCAAACTAATAACAGACAATGATACTTCACACTACATTAAAATCCAGAGTCCAGGAAAAGGTGGAAATTTTCTGTAGGAAAGGTGGAAAGTCCCATTCAGACATTCAGTGTTTTGACTGCAAATCTCTGAACTTTACTGGTGCTTGTGAACTTTCAAATTTGTGTCAATATAGTTTAACATTCTGAAAAACCGCATGATGGGAAAAACTTCCTTAAATAGTGGAGAAGAAAGACTGAAAGTTCGGTCATTTTTCAAAACTATTTAAAGTAATTACAAAGTCTCAGAAGTCACTAAAGAGGCCAAGACATCAAACGCAGAGATAAGAGAAATACAGTCCCTGATCTCTGCATGAATAAGTCAGAGAGATAAGCTTTCTGGACCAGCATGACAGAGAAGATTCTGTGCGGCTTCCATGACTGTGAGCTGAAGCGCTTCCAGTTTTACAGGCCCGGGATTTATATCGAACCGAGCAGATAACTGGAAAATGGGTGGAAACAGAATGATCTCTCTGTTCTGGGTGCCCAGGGGAAGCAAACAGACTGTACTCACTTAGAATTAGAAGTGTGGTGATAGCCATGACAGAAACAGCACCCTCTCCTAAATCTCACACACTCTCTCAAATACAATCACATTCACACACACGTGCACACACACACACACACACACACACACACAATCACATTCACACACACATGCGCACACACACAATCACATTAACACACACGTGCACGCACACACATACACACACTCTCTTACACACACAAAAATTCTTAGACAAAAGCTCTTTTAAAAGATTTGTATAAAACATTTGGTCATCGTTTTGGAAAATACACTTCTCTGCATTTTCAGTCCTGCAGTTTTCAGGTTCATTGTTCCAAACATCTTGTAAATGTTGCCGCAGACGTCAAATCACTGATTTCCTCTAAAAGTGGGATCAGAAGAGCCAAAATACAACAATAAAGAGACAATCTACCATCTACATCAGTAAAATTACACCGTCAGAACGACCAACTACAACATCAGAAATGTCAGGGCGAAACCCTGTAATAAACAGCTGCCGACAGTTTCCTCACAGCCTGCCAGACTGGCACAAAACGTTCTAAAAAAATCATTTGTCTAACTGAATAACAACATCATAAAACCCAATCGGAGATGCAGTGGAAAATATCCATTTCCTTCCCTCCACAACGTCACACTCTGGACAAACTGGACACCCACAGGCCTTATTCAAACAACCAGTTAGCGGCTTGTGTTTTGAGGTCTCGCGTTCCGAAAACATGGTGACTCTTTTTCCTAAACGAGCAGCGAGAGTTGCAGCAGCTCCAAGACAAATCCTTGCGGATGGGCCTCTGAGCCGTGACCCTCCGCCCAAACTCACTGCAGAGACCTTCGGCCAAACGGATCCTGCCATGAATCGAACGCTTGTTGATGTTTTTGTTTGTGTGTTTTTTTTTACTTGTTTTTCTGCATTTCTTCCTCCCTGTCACCGGCCGCAGGGCGCTGAGCTCTAATTTAAGCTCTGTGATCAGTTTGGCCACAGCGGGGATCTGAGGCGCCTACGGCTCTGGGCCCTGCAACAAAACATCAGCATTCTGAACCCAATAAAGGTGCTTTTTAAACGCCTGGCGGCCTTGTGCTGGATACACAAACACGTGTGCAACTTATTCTAACCATCCGCAATGTGGTGGCCTTGGCAACAACTCAGCGCTTTCACATTTTCAGTCCCTTCGTGGACTGCTCCGAGACAAAACGGTTTTCTTCCTCTGAGGGGTGCCCAAACCGCGTCTCTGCTGACAAAAGCAAGCCCGGGCCGGCTCTCTAAACCAACACCGATGCCCACAGTGCCCAATGCCACGCGAGGACAGACACTCTCTAGCAGGTAACGGGAGAAAAACATATCGACCCAAATCTGCAGATTCTGCACGGATGGAATTACAAACTCCGTTCCAGGACTTGTGGGAACTAACACTAACACGCCATCTGTGGTTTCAGAACTGCAAGCAGAGTTTTTAACACCGTCCCAGAGGACCGGCAAACTGTAATTGGACTGAACCAATCCGGGTCATCTGCTTAAGAAGCGGATGGGGTTTAGTCATCAGATACATCGGTTAAAAATGAACGAGAGACCAAAACTGCAAGTTTAGTTCTCAGAAAAGCACAGAGGAGAAAAGAAGCTTAGCCAAATTGTCAGTTTTAGTATCATACAACTCAATCTTCTCAAATGGACGTGTGGAGACGTCTGCATGTGTTGGACTCCAGAGGTCTGCACACAGAACAACTGGTTCTGACAACCTAGCTTATCCTTCATCTCTGAATGGAGACTAAAACATATACATTAATTTTCTTAGCATGAGGCGACGTGTTAGCATAGCCACAAACCATCACAAACGGCCGGATATCTTCAGAGAGGAGAGCACTAGAATGTAAAACACACTCAAAACCCTTTCACACATTTTTGTCTGCTTTCACACTAATCGTGTTTCTGTTTTTAAGGCGTTAGAATTTTATCGTTTCCTTTAATAACCATAAATTATACAAAATTATTAAATGCTTAACGTTAGTGTGCCTTGAAAACGTTTACAAATTTATTTTCCAAATCACATTTACACCCAAATGGTGATTAATCTACACGGAACGGAACGGAACCCAAAACCCAAATTGTAGCAATAAACTGTCAAAATCTGGATTCAGTCAGACGCACTAAATATAAAGTGCTGTTTGTGCGGCTGGGAGCATAACTTCAATCAAGAGAGACAGATGTATTTTCTCTTTTATAAACGGGCGATCTGTTCATTCCAGTGTTTTATGTCGCTTCATAAAATCTTATATTGAAAAAGAGTGTGTTGATAAACAGGTTTATGGCGCTTTAACAGCATGTTTCCTGCTGAGTTCAGCGTGTAGCGCAACAAAAATAGACTCGCCGCTAAACTATCTTCACTCTGAGTGTGAACTTTCTAATGAAAGGCGGCCCAGTCGCGCAGGCGCAAGATGTGTGAAGCGGTTTTCAACCATTTACCAGGAATAATAGTGTTTGGTACAGACAAAACTCTCTGAGATTCGAACCCAAGCCTTCGGTGTTGCTAATGCCATTCTGTACTGTGAAATTGCGGTACTCAAAACAACAACTCAATGTCTCTGAATGCATCAGTTAGCCGCCCTGTTTCTTCACAAGCTGCCAAAAATTCTGTAAATACACAGAATAAACACAGAGTTAATAACAAATACATGTAAATAATGAGTGCAATATCACAAGAAAACATTTCCTATCAATACATGATTAAATAGACACAGCGGTTCCTAAACGCAGCTGATGTGGTCCAATCACTGAAAAGCTAACGCTGACATCAGCGCTCCAAACACACGCCTGCATGTGTGCATTCTGACATACAGTTAACAGGGGAAAAGTCAGGAAGTCTCTGCTGTGATCCATCAGGAGGGGGTTAGTTTGTGAATGTTGACCACACTAACCAGTCTACACCCTTTCACGGCAGACAGAGAGCTCACTGTGCAGCTCAGAAACACTCCCGGGCGCTGAGGTGTCGTAAAGGTTTCAAATGTGTGCAGCGAGATGATAAACGGTCTGATTCGTGTTCCTCGATTATGATGCAGATTAATGGAGTCTCCTCAGACCTTTCTAGGGCAGGGATGATAAATTTTATGACATATCAAACATTTTTTGGACGCCTGGTGCAGGTGGGAGTGTTTTCTTGTGTTTCTTGGGTGTGTGACGCTCAGTCTGTGGTGAACGTTTCTCTCTCACACCAGCTGCTGTTTCTGCATAAAACACGAGACCATAAAACAGCAATAACTCAAACAAGAGCTGAGCGCAACCGTACGAGAACAGAACTGCGATACAGAGAATAAAGAGTCACAGTATCTAGCGGTTAGCGCACGCGGTCCAACATGAGAGTTTGAATTTAGCTTGCAACATTCCCTTACCCTATTCCTAGTCTAAGGACAAAAGCAGCATTAGAGCTAAACATTAGTATTATTTTAAATAAAGATACAGTATGGAAGCCTGAAATGAAATCTGGCCAATGAAACACACAACAGCAACAGAGAGAAACTCCCACTCTGCCGTTTAACCTGTGGACTCCGGCAGGGCAGCGTTTATAAACCAGCTCATGTGCTTCACACTGACACGCTGTTCCACTTTCTCAAGCCTGCTAATAAAAGTTGGGCAAAACATCAGAGCGGGACACGGCGTCACACCACACGGCCCAGATTTCTGGAGGACAGAGAGCATTTCACGCCACTGACAGCGGCATCAGTCCTATTTTTACACCAACATCACTGAGGCTGACACACACAGACGGAGAATAAAGTGAGAAAGAGACGAGCAAAAAAAAGAACAAAGAGAAACATATCACATCTATCTTTAGACGAGATGCAAAAATAACAGAAACTGGATGTTTTGGACGTTTGCTTTGTCATTAAAAACTTTCATTTTCTAACGTCTCTCAATTTCTCCTTTACTTCCAATCTCTGAATCTCACAGAACGTCTGTTAGATATTTTGTCAGACATCAAACGGTTGCATCTGCTTTTCGTCTAGAATACATCATTTAATCATAATGACGGCCTTCATGTATCACATACATAAAACCTGCTCAGATAAAAAAAACTCACAAGAGCCGGAAATATCTCAACTTTTCATAACCTTTTCAACACGGTGCTAACAGTGTGCGATGCAGGCAAACACCAAAATTACAGCCAATCAGATACTTATCAAAATATTCATTTTTTTAATACAGAACTATGCAGATTTAAAAAATGCACAAAGCTAAACAAGACTAGACAAGTTTGAGGAGAATTTTCCCTCCTGCATCTGTGTCTTCACAACGCAAAAGAAAACACTCAGTTTATGTAGCACTTTGTCACCCTGATCTCCTGTCAGTCACTTCCTGTGACCCTGATCTCCAACCTCAGTCCTGCAGCAGCCTCACTGCTCTCCAGGGTCTCCTGAACATCTTTAAACTTCTGTCCTTAAATCTGCATCCATCACCTACTGACCAGAAGCTCAGAACATTATGCCAAAAGTGTATAATATTAATAATGATTATTATTGATCTAAAACAAGTATGCAAACTAAAAATGAAAACCACAGATGGGAACTAAAGTCCTTAACCTTTCCTGGCCCGTTCTTAACTCTGACCCAAAATAACTAAGATTTAGGACCACCAAGGTTAACCTCCATAACTGACCTAAACCATTAGTGTGTCAAAGGAGTAACCGGTCTATGATTGGCTTTTAACCAAATTCGCCCCCGCTGTGATTGACAAGGCCCAGGAGGGACCGGGGGGAGCGCTCCTGATCTCGGGGCTGCGGGTGCAAGTCGAGCCCCTTGGCTATCTGCACTACTGACACCCATTTCCTGTGGAATGTGGCAGCAATGCGAGTCGCTGATAGCCTGTCATTCAGAGACAGCGAGAGGGAGGGTGTTTTTCAAACGTGTTTCTGCGCACGGCGAGTATAAATGGAGCTAAAGTGTGGATGTGCGATGAGGTGCTGCTGTTCTGGTTTCCTGTGGACGCTGTTTTTGTATTGGAAATGAGAATGCGTTTAAAGGTGTGTGTGTGTTAATGGTCTCATCTGCATGCACGGGCACTAGCTAGTGTGAGTTAGTGAGTTATTGGAGTTAGTGTGCATGTATTTGCAGGTGGTTTGGGGGGAATGTGGAGGAGGAGCCAAAAAAATCCCAAAATCACCGTCCCTGACGCTCTGCGGCCGGACATCTGCACCCGGTTTGCTCCAAACTCTGGGTCTCACTCCTAACGTGTCTCCATCTCATTTTCCCAAAACTCATTCTGTTGCCTCTCCTTGAACTGCCACACAGCTCCGCAGAACAGCCCCAAAATGATGGTGGCTCCTCTGAAGGTCAGCTGCTTTCTGAGACTATAAACACACCATAAGGAAATCCTGCCTGATCTTATATTTCTGTGCAATCTCTCCTGACTTAACACAGTATTCCGGGTTCCTGTCAAGCTAACATCTACAGACAGCATCTGTGGCATGCCTCTGATTATGACACATGCTAGTTTTGACTTACGTTCCTTAAGTAAAACAAATATAACATTTACATTTTGTTGCACTTACAACGTCAGCCTGGCTGCCAAAGAGATCAAAGAGTTTAAAGCAAAATATGTGATGCTCATAATATTGTTGAAACACCTCAGCAAATTTGTCAATAAACGGCTTACAAAGAAACAACGATTGTCAGTCACAAGATCTGATTCATCTTTAAGAGGCGTGAATCTTTTTCAGGGTGAAGAAACTTCTGGTTCCTGTGGGTTTAAATTGAAGAACTTTCTGAGAACTGTGGTAGATGTTCTCACCTGCTGTTTGAGCTGATGCACCAGTCTGTCCTTCTCCCTCTTCAGCAGAGCAACTTCATCTTGAGTCTTTTTCTTCTTGGAGGCGGACAGCTCCAGAAGAGCGATGTTGGCGTCCTTCTCACTGATGGCTGCCAATAGCGCCTCCTGCCTGTTGGGAGGAAACACACACCCAGTGATTAATCTGATGGCTATGTAAGATGCCATGCACAAATACAGGCTGTTGACAGATGCACATTTAATTCCTTACTGGCAAACACAGTTACTATGGTAACTATTTTTGAGGAAAGGTTTATTCTTGTACTGAGAATTGTGAAAAAGGTCAAGAGAGTTTTTCTTGTGCAGTGCTAGTCATGTTTCAGAACATCAGTGCTGGAAATGAGACACAATGACAGCTCAATGTTATCAAATACTGCTGCAATGCATTCTGGGAATAATTATGTTGCCCACCTTTTGGAATGGCCTTAGCTTCAGGATGTCTTAAAATACAGTCTGGGGGGCCGTAGGTTTCAGAAGGAAAGACTACACTTTCCATTTTCAGCTTTCTGCAAATGTACTTTCTCCTGTTATCGTTTTCACAATCGCTGGCAAACTCTAACTCTCTCTTTCTGTCAGCCTCTCTTCGTTGTTCTCGGTTCCTCAAAGGAACCGGCTGACCCGAATCTATCCAGTGACATCACAGTTCTAGAAAGAACTTATGTACCTGACAGAAGAATGCTTCTCTCTCTCCCTCTCTCTGACAAAAACACACACATTCATATATGCGTGACGCCCATACTGCTCCTAACCCAACCATTAGACATCAACAACGAGAGATGATGTATCCTGCACACACACACACAAACACACACACACAGGCCACCCAGGTCTGCAAAAACCACTGTGCCCTGGCACAGGCGAATAAGACTGAAGCTGGAGATGTTACAGGGATCTTCTGAGCACTAACTTGTCCTGTCAGAAAAACCTTTTAAGACACTGACCCTCTGACCAGCTGTGCTCGCTGTGGTCAGGATCAAACCGTAGATCCTGAGGTGAGTCGGGGCAAAAATTAACTTCCTGTGTAACACCATAACCTCTCTGACCGGTCTGCATCTGACCTGCCGAAACGCACGAGGACGGCTAAAAATAAATAAAAGATGAGGTGAAAGCAGAAACCCAAGGCGGTTAGAAGAGAGGCAAGATGAGAGGACATAAAGAGATACAGAGTGATGGATGAGAGCGCTCGCGCGTTCACACAGTTTTATTCAGGTCATGATAACACTCAGACTCCCTCATTTTTTAAACAGAAAAAAAGATTCCTGACTTCGTCTGTGTCTCAACTTTTCCCTTATTTTCACAACGCATGTGTCCTGTCAGATTATTTTTTGCAAGAACAGAATTTTTCCCCTGTGACCTAATCCTTCCTATATATCCTATCGATAAAACCAGGGCGGCCACAGAAAGAGGCTTGTGAAACAGGAAAGCACCGACTGTATTTATTTATAATTATCTAAAATATGTCCCTCCTGCACTGATCCTTATAACGTTTGATTGGAGGGATATTACAGAGGGAAAATAATAGTTAGGAAAATTATGTTCTTTTTTTAATAAAATCTAAATTGCATCCAATACAAATAAAGCAATCCCATAATGCTTTGCAAACTGACATTTATGCAACATGGTGGATCATCAAAAATATGTTA
>JBAJNP010001985.1:5896-53052 GCA_036877545.1 Yasuhikotakia modesta | reverse complement strand
GTTTAATCATTTTTGCAATTCCTTTGAAATGTTTCCTCAGCCTCCAGGATAGACAGATTTCCAATAACAGCAAGGGCACAGATGATGGACTACCAGAGAAAGAACTGAAATTAAACACACCATGAATAATCCAAATAGTCTTTTTACAACAAACTCAAAAGTGAATCTGACACCATGCATAACACAGCTAACACATGAGGCCTACCTCTGCATAAAGGACATCCATGATGAACTTGATCTTATCTCTGCGTGTGCATGGGTGTGCTGTCCAGAACTGAAGACAGGTGAGAGTGAACTGCATGCTGAGAGTAAACCTAACTTGCTCCTGGTTGTCAATGTACATTTGCACATGCACCGTCTTAACAGAACACTTGGATATAGTGTCAAGCCACTTCTTTTAGCCACTGATGATGGACTGCGAAGACAAAATTGAGAATGACATTAAAAACATTAACATTTTTATATACTAGACAAGCTATTGGGTTGAAATGCATTATTGATGCCTGAATGTGGTAATCTGATGATTTATTAGAAAAAACTCAAACAATATTTTGCATTTAAACCATGATTGGGTCCAATGTTTGTGATTGTTGGTGGTCAATTACTGATAGTGAATAACTTGTTTTCTTAATATAAACTTAAGAAATAATCTTTTGTTTATTTGCTGTAATATACAGAAGTGTGCAGTTAAATTCTCCTTACTTTCATTTAAGCATTGGCTAAAACTGAGCCAGACTGTCAATATTGTCTTTGCATATAAATGATAAAGATGTCTCTTGACAGAAATTAATTAATTAGTTACGACCTTTATCTAATAAATTATACTTGTTGTAGTAGAACAACTTTAACGAATACTAAACATACTAACCTCTTTTGTGTTGCTTCTCGATTTAGTTTGATTTGATTCTGTTCTGATGGCTCATATACTGCGCAGCCCTACTGGACAAATCAGGAACAAAAGGGGCGTAAAACTGCCTGGGCCGTAGATCTGGCGTTCAGGCCGTAGATCTTGCGCTCAGTTTCAGTAGATATATTTGGTTTATCTTAATTTTTAATTTTATATTTCATTTATTTTGAATATTCATCATCATCATAATGCTTAATGATATTCTCATGCAAGCACACACTTTCTGTTTAAGACAGCGTGGCAAAAATAGTTTATTTTCTACATAGGAATTCAAGGATTCTGGCTCAGGATTCATTGATTTGTCTGTCATATATTCCTTTGCACACCAGGTGTCCCTAGTGAGAACAAGTCAGTGAGGCTTTGAGTAATGAACCTTTTGGTGAAACTTTGGGCTGGAAAGCCCCATTGGTTCATGAAGCCTCATTTTGCTATCACTAATACACATTATACAACTACCTAAGATTGAAGTTCCACCTGTTGGGAGCTGCTAGATTTCAGGTATTTATCAGACCAGCGCAGCAGCGGCGCCCCCCATCTTGCTAAATAAACTTAGCATTGCCTTCAAACCACCAACATGCTTATTAGACCCAACACCAACAAAACTGTTGATAGAGCTGTTACCTGTAGGCCGTAAGGTGAACCCGTTTTTCGTTTCATCTCGTTCCGACCCCTGGCGTCTACGTACTGTTTATTGCGTAAAATAAGCAAGTTATTGGTGAGTTCGAATATAAAAGTTCTCCTGCGGTAATCCCGCAGTTTTTTTATAATCGATGTTTTAATAGTGGACTATTTCGCGTTGCGCGTAATAAGAAAGTAGTGAAACGGCCGTCACGTGATCGCTTTTGACCAATGCGGGGGCCGCATTTTGTAAACAAAAATCCACTATGGCGGCAAATATGGATTCTGACAGGAGCAGCGATTATGAAGAAAACACGCCTGAAAGTCCTACATGCGTGAGCAAAAGGATGATAGACTGCGCGCTATACATGTCTTGCCCATAACGAATCAAGAGGCAAATAGACAATCAAGTGAACTCGGAAAAATGCCGTTATTTGTTTCTATAACCGGACATAACCTGTATTTTTCCACAGGTAATGGCTATAACCCATGTAATGTTGTGTACTCACCATAATTGTGTAGTTGTACGTACTCTGTGTTTTAAAGATCTGGTCTCCACAGATTATGTTCGTGGATGTTTGTATATTGTGTTGCGCTATCTGGTTACCTTGTGCACTATATGTATATAAAGTTTGATATGTATATACCTGTTACATTATTGTTTTGTGTCATACATTCTAGTGTTGTTTTTTTTGTACTGTAACACCTTGGTCCTGGAGAAACTTTGTTTCGTTATGTGCTTGTATATGGCTGAAATGACAATTAAACTCCACTTTGACGTTGAAGTTTATTATTAACACTTTTTAAATCCTATCACCTCTATGAACATACATAACATACAAAAACATTACATAACCTTGGGTTTAAAAACACTTACTATTAGTACAATTATTAAAAAGTCAAAAGTCACACAAACACCCACCACTGCAAGTGTCTTAGTCGTCAATATCACTCTCAGGAGAGCTGTAGCCAGATGCAGCTTTTTCATTACTGTCTATGAGCACAATTGTGGCAACGACATAAATCTGTGCAAGACAGTCCTGCAGACATACAGGAGCATCTTCCCGTCTCACATGTGCCTTGCCTGCAACTGCAGTTGACTACTTGCAACACACTATCAGGGGCAGGATTTCTAGTCATCCAGGTCACTGTTAAATTCCCATCCTCAACATGCCATCCAATACCAGCAGGTGATGGGGCGCATATCTTAGATTTTAGAGATGACCTCATTATTGCTGCTTGGTAGTTTGCCCTTTTGCATTGTTGATACAGGGCATCATTTGTAGGGGGAATGGATAGTTCTGGCACGATGACGATGACATGCAGAATGCTTTATACCTTGCCTCATTCACATGTTGTGCAGCTGGTTGGTCATACAGGTGGCATACATATTTGCAGAGTGTTGTAAATGTTGGCATATCCAAGTTAAAGCTGCTACCCAGATTTGTGAAGGCCTTCAGGTATTCTTCTTTCTCACAAGCAACAGAAAATGTTTTTCTTTTGCCCTTGCCATAAAAAAGCACTAGTAGTGTCACAACCTGAAAAGGTATGTATCCCAATAAGAGCTGAACACACTCTGGTGCCAAGAGCTAATGAGATTTTAGTTATGTTAATAATCCTTGTTCTGTTGCCTACTGTGAAAAAATACAAGCTACATGGTAAATTTGTTTGCAGACTTACAGCAATCACTGCCACATCCGTATCAGGGCTCTTTATGACTACAGTGTTATACTCCTGTGCAGCATGTTGTGCATGTAAAAACACTCTGGTGTCACATTCCTCATGATCACATGTCAGATCTTCAACAGCACTTAAGAGTTTGTGAACCCTTGGTTACAGTCACACAGTGACATTGGAATCCATGTGCTATGTACAAGCTGAAGTTTTGGCCCACAGCAGTAAGGTTAGCATCTTGCCATGCAACAGAGAAATTCTGCAAGTGCCTCTTTATTAGTTCCTTCTGACAGAAACTTTTTCCACTGTGTTGGTGTCTTCTGATCCTGTCTGTAGGTTTGCACCCACTGTATTCCGCCACCAGCTCTACGTGAGCGTTCTAGATTTTTAATACTCATTTCAGGATACTGGTCAATCACAAAGTCTATCCGTGCACATTGTATGACATCAGCGAGTTCTCCAAAGGTATTTGGTCTTGAATGAATAGCTTGAATGACTGCCATGCCATCAAAGAGAATAGCTTGAATGACTGCCATGCCATCAAAGAGAATAGCACCATTTGCTGGAACTTTGTCAACCAAGCAGTCTCCACCTTTGGTTTCCAATAAATCCATAAGAACCGATTTGTTTGTTTTGGCAAGTGAACCATCAGTACTGGCTAAAGGATATGAAACCATTCCCAAGGAGTAGGACAGAATTTCTTTCATATCTATCTTTCTACTCTGACCTAGGATGAGCAGTCTGGAGAATAGCTTCTTGTCAGCATGGAGAATCACTTCCTTGCCTGCTGTAGATTTTTTCTGTGTTTTTGCCTGATCACTGAAGGTCTTTAGTTTTTGTGTTTTTATGGGAGTGAATATGTCAACTGAATGTGTAACCAATCTTTGGTCTATAAAGTCTTTGACAGCATTTTCACCCCTTTCTGGAGCTGCGAGCAAATCCTTCTTTATTTCTTCAGCTGCAACTCTCCCAGAGCTAAGACACACAATGCCATCTTGTGATGTGTCAAAAGGGTTCAGCATGGAATCAATGGTGGAAATTATTCTAGTCACAGCCTTTTCATCAGCCATAATTCGAGTGTTGTCAAGGTCTTTGCGTGTCCGGATTTCAGGAGATATCCCTTCCATAGACTCACACTGTCTTGCTATGGCAGCTCTTTCATGTTGTGACAATATCCAACGATACACAGCAGCTTGATTCTGTGTTATCCCTATCCAGCCACCCTTTGTCTTCGAATCTCTGTTGCATGTTTGCTCGATAGCCTGATCACAAGCAATAGAGGCGAATCCATGCACACTTTGACGCTGGACAGTCCATTGGCCTTTAGTGCAGATCTCATTATGGCAAGAAGGATGTGTGATGGGTAAATTGACCATTTCCAGCCAGTATGAAGATAAATACCTAGCATAATTTACACGATCATAAGCAAAAAACCATGGCATCATCAAGCAAATTGTGGACAGGTGGAGCTGCCAGTCTGATTCCCGTGTTGCTCTCAGAAACAGAAGTAATATCTGCACCATGTTGATGTAAGAAGTCCAGAAAGCAAACGTTGGGTTTTCATCATTTTTCTGTTGCAAGTCTTCATACTTGGAACACATTTGGTCAAACTTCTCATTTACACACAAAACATCCATCACTCTGTTTGGGAATGCAGATATGACCTCAGTTATGACATTCATACACTCATCTCTTTCCTGTGGTGGCAAGAAGTCTAAGAAGGTGTTGAATCGGATTCGCTGCAGACCCTCATATAGAAGTTTGTGTGCCCTCATGCTGCGGTTGTAATGATGACCAGTGAGCACACCATTGATGGACCCTGGGGCAACAACTTCGGACTCAATAAGTATGTCTTGCAGTCCTGCATCTCCATACCTTTTTCCTAGAATACCCAGGTAGGACATGCATGTGTGAAACTCACCAAGTCTAAGCACTAAACGCTGTGTAAAATCGTCATTCTTCCAGCGGATTTGCTGAGCTTTGGCATATGTAGCCTGGTCAAACACCAACACTATATGGTCCAGTTCTAGCTCATCAGCAATTTCGACACTTCGCTTCAGGATTGTGTTAACTGTTGACATCTCTGTTGGTGAAGCCTCAGTGACTGGAAGATAGCGCAGAGATGACTTTTGCAAAGCGCATTCACCTTGAAGCAGTGTATGGAAACCTGTCCAGCTTGGAATTGTGCATTTTTCAGCATCTAGAGACTTCACAAAAATATATGCCAATTCAATTTGTTTAGCAGACTGAGTGTTCAGTCTGTAAGATTCTACCTGCAGTGGGGGAAGCAAATTCTGTGGCCCTTGACTATTAGACTGATGGTACTGTTCAACAGGAATTTTAGGGTGTGCTTGGAATGAGGAAACTCCCTTCTTTAATGGCTGTCTAAATGTTGTTGACACAGGTGAAACAACACAATTTTACAGCATAATCCCATTTGTACAGTGGGTAGTCCCACGACCTGACAGAGTCTCCTCCCCAAAGTCTATGTTATCCCACACAAGCGTTGTAGGTGTCTTCTTTGAAAATCCTGCTGAGTTGCAGTTGGGCAAGGCTAGTGTCTAAACTCGTAACTGTGTCCCATGATGCACAATGTCCCAGTCTATTTAACAGTGACACAATTCGTGAAGAACCTGTTAAATGACGAACAGCTAATCCAAGACACAATGACTTAGGCGTCTGCTTTCATCCCTTAGATGCCAGATACACAATATCTTGACAAATAGATAACACTTTTAAATTCATATCATTTTCAATGTCAACATAATGGTCTACTGCTGTATCCTCAGTTGCACCCACAATCCAGGAAACCAGATTGTATAGTTCATGTGGCACAACTGATTTTGCTTCTGTCACATTTAAATCATCTGATGTGGGTGGCCATGGACATGTCATACCTGGAGAGTCAAACAGAAGTTTCTTTAATACCAATGCAGCTGTATAAAGAGTCCTTGTGTCCACTGGAGTTTTCTGGCCCTCACTCATTTTCATCCTCACTGTCCGTTTGGCTCACCTCACTGGATTGTGTTGTTTCTGTGCTTGATGAAAAAGGTAGCCTGTCTATCAGCTTATCTGCCAAAAGTGTCTCAACAAAAAACAGCTCACAAATGTTTCGCTTTGTAGGGGCATGAAACACCAGTTGGGGGAAATCACAGGCCAACCTCCTCTTCAATGTATCCTGTCTGCAAAACATAAATACAGTGAATAAATAACAGAATTCAAATAAAATGAAAACAGAGTTTTCTTAAATGTGTTAGCCAAGTTTTATGTACTTATATATATATATGTGTGTTAAATATTTGAGACTTTTATATATTTAAGACTGTTACATATTTAAGGCCTTGAATTAATATTTTTATTAGACATTAATAGACATTAATATTCTTTAATAGACATTTTAGACATTTGTTTAAGAACCCCGTGGAAACAAACTTAACTTTAGCTGCTAAATAATGACATTATATTGCAGTTACCTGTAGTTTGAAGCATCAAGACCTTCGTGTTTTTTCACAAGATTACAAAACAGTCTTCTTAGCAGTCTTCTTAGTATTGATGAAATACATGAAGTGAAATTATAAATGCAATAATAATACATAACTCACTGTTGATTGTCTGGTTTCACTGTATATTTTCTCAAGAAGCTGATGTACTGTTTGTAACAGCATCTGTGATATCGCACCTCCAGAGACACACAGTCTTTGTCTTTAATATGCAACAGAATGCTACTGTCTTGCTTCATCTCGGCAGCTTTCTGCAACTGGCCTTTAAACAACAAAAGGCCAATTTAGTGAAAATGTAAACCTTGATCACACTGTAAGTCTGTTTTTTTTGATAAAGGCGTCTGCAAAATTAATAAATGTGTGTATGTAGGAAGGGGGCATCTTGTGTTTACCTACCTGCTGACGATGTTTCCGCCTGTACCAAGTGAGCTTTCTGGCGTTTGCCATTCACAGTAATATACTTGTCAGTTTTTTGGCAGATTATGCACAGGACAGGAAGCACAGGGCCAGCACAAGAAATTGGCAGACCTGGCAGAGAAGTCTTTTTGGGAGGGGTTTCTTTCAAACTGGAGAAGCCCGATGTGCCCTCGACTTTGTCGGAATCTTCAGATTCAGTTTGCTCACGAGCTATCCGTTTCTTAGCCAGTTCCATCCTTCGTCTGTCTATAAACCGCCTGTAGCACGTAGGGTGAAATGCAGCATCTTCGGGGATGTTTTCAAACTCGATGTCGCGGCAATGTTTATAGATTTCTGCTAGAACATGACTCTCACCCTGCAATCCCAGCCACTTTGTAATGGCTGTTCTGTAGCTATTCCAACGCGTACCCGTAAAATTTGCTCCTGCTCATGTTTCACAGATTTTAAATGCATATAGCACTGTTTGTGTGCGGCTTTTCTCGTTTTTTTCGGACTTTCAGGCGTGTTTTCTTCATAATCGCTGCTCCTGTCAGAATCCATATTTGCCGCCATAGTGGATTTTTGTTTACAAAATGCGGCCCCCGCATTGGTCAAAAGCGATCACGTGACGGCCGTTTCACTACTTTCTTATTACGCGCAACGCGAAATAGTCCACTATTAAAACATCGATTATAAAAAAACTGCGGGATTACCGCAGGAGAACTTTTATATTCGAACTCACCAATAACTTGTTTATTGGTCAATAATATTATATTGAGAATGATAATATAATATTACTCCTCTCAATCTCTAGGTCATGTTAAAAGACCCTTTAGGTTAGAAGTTATTAAGCCTCTATAATATATACACCTATGTTTTGTCATTAAGATTCCACACATTTTCTGTAATTAATGCATTGGCTGTCTATTAAAACTCTCTACAGACTATTGTTGTTGTACCAACTTCTAAATGGCAAAGATACCTGAAAGAGCTTCAAATGCCCTGTTGTTCCTGTGTTTATAAGATCTAAGAACTTTACCATCGTTATCACCTCAAACTGTTACCATCTTGTTTTGATAGATATTAATGTTTATCATTAATATCTGACTGATATCTAAATGATGTGATGATTTGGTGACAAATGGTACATACAGGATAAACACTGGTATGTGGTATTAAAGTTAACAGTGTTGGTAAGATTTTTATTGCCATTATAATTATTGTTACTACAATAATGTTATTTTATGATAATAACAATAATGTTATAATAATAATAATAATAATTTTATAGAATAATTATATATAACTATTAAATATAATTATGGGTGTTCCTTTAGCTCAACTGGTAGAGCATTGCATTAGCAGTGCAAAGAGTACGATCTCAGGTAATATCTTTTGTCTATTAAAAAAAAGTCGCTTGGAAGTCACTTTTGATAAAAGCATCTGCTAAAAGAGTAAATGTAAATATATTTTTTTATAATTCATTACATTACGTTTAATCTTGCTACCCTACTTACATATACAACTTTATTACCGCTTGTGCTTTTTCACTTTGCAAAGTCTTGAAAGTGTCCTTTAAAGTCTGTCTCATTTTCTCTGAGACTAGATTTTTCTGTAACACAGTTGACTTGCCCTATTAGTTTTCATTGTACAGCACATTACTATGATAGAATGTTTATTTTTATTGGGAAAATAAAAACTGGCTTTGTTGGTGGTTTTGATAGTTCTTTATTTCCCTTGTATAAGGCTGATGGACTCCCTACACATATATGTGAATACACACACAAGGGGAGAAGGTAACATCATAACATTAAACAAGGAGGGAGACAAGGTAGGTAAATCACCTGGGTGACACCAAATATGGAGGGGAGTTTGTTGTGAACCTCACGTTTGCCTATTAACTTAAAAATACAGATATCACACACAGTGTCTTTTACATAGAATAAGTGGAGTAAATTATGGATTTACCATAACTATTGTTAGGTAACCAAGATATATATAAAGTGATTTATTAACAATATCAACAAAACATTGTTAGTCTCTTTTAATTTTTTTCTTTTCATCCTCTACTGTTTTTTATTTCTTTTAGGCTGACATGTTTCTTGTTTCACAAAGTAAAAAAAAAGATAAAACCACGATGAACACAATGAACAGCACAATCAACGCATCACAAAACACATCCACAAACACACAATGACAAAACACTTCACACATCATCATTATCTCTTGGAAACAGTTCCAATTTTCTTTTCTTCCCTAGAATTATCAGAATTACTTCACAGTGTGGTAGAGCATGAGGTGAATTTGGGAGTGCGTTTAGGTAATTTAAAAATAAAATTAATGTTTAACGATAATAATAATAAAACTAAAAAATAATTAAAAATTCCATGCGTAGGTGCTTTGTCTTTCCCATCACACTCCTCTGGGAAGGCATTGATTGGCTGGAAAAAGGGTGACATGGTTGTACATTGACAGTGGTCACCTAACATGGTCTGATCAGGGAAAGCGTATATAAAAAGCTAACTGAACAGTGTGTGGGTGGCCGGTTGTTTAGCTTTGCTGTTGCAGTGCCCGTCTCTTCCTGTTGTAGTAGTGCTGTGGAGCTGTCTGTCTCTGGTACTTCATCATGTAGTTTTGTTTGCGGGTGCTGTGAGGAGAGGGCAGAAAAATATGGAAAGTATGTTGTGTTAACAGTATATACAGTTACAAACAGTTTGATGTCCAGTCTTAAACAATCTAGCCTTTTAACAAAGAAAATAACTTACTAACTATAAAAGCAATTCCCTCATAACCTTAAACACTATGTATCCGTAAAATATGAACATATTTCAGATCATTGCAAATTTTTTTTGACAGCTACAACAATTGTTTAGCATTAGACTAAAGCTACATCCTACAAATTAAGGACATTGGGTACTGGTGAGGCATTCTAAAACAGAAAAGGTTCTCCACAAACTGTTTTAAAAGCATTTACAAGCATTTATAAAACAGAATTTATAGTAATGTCGTGTGTATGTGGTGACAATTAATGGACTATTCTAGCACAATGATTCTCAAACTATTCAGATGACCTATCATGTTTGATGAAACTATACATTTCAAGTACCACCAATTCACAGCCACAGAAAATCACATTTACTTTAATACATTTGGCATTTGGTTATAATCATGTATAAACTGTATACACATTAACATTTTTCATTTAGCAAACACTTTTCTCCAAAGTGACTTACAAACAGAGAGAGCATTTAACATTTTGCCCTAAGAACCAAGGTAGGAGGGCAATATTCCTCAAGGCCAGTGAAAACCAGAGACTGGCTAAAGACCAAATGTGCTGCTTCATTCTGGATCATTTGCAAGAGTTTGGATGCCCTGACTGGAAGGCAAGCAGGTAGGACATTGCAATAATCCAGCCTTGATTTTATAAATTTGGATTACGAGCTGTGTTGAGTGCTAAGACAAGAAAGGTCTGATCTTTTTTATTTTAAGCTGGAAAAAAAAAATTCCCCACCATAGGTAAATTAGTTATGCCTGTAGCATATGTATACTGTATTGCGATACTTATCCAAATATTTAAGCATTGAATTAGAGGCAAAAGGATGAATGTGTGACATTTTAAAATTGCATGATGGCGGAATTAATTCTGTGGTTTCTCCATCCAGAGATAGCTTAAAGTCCAAGAACAAACAAGTATGACCTCTTTAGTCTGGTTCTGTCAACACTTGCACTGACTGCCTATCAAGCACTAACTTTAACATTCTGCTGATCACCTACAAGACCCTAAATAGTTCTGCTTCTCAGTACCAGAGCAAGCCTCTCTCTTATTACTGTCCTTTACGTTCACTGCAATTAGAAAATTCTGGCCAGCTGTTAATACCAAGAATCCCAAAATCAAGCATGGGTGGTATGTCTCATTCATATTTGGTGCCTAAACTCTGAAACAGTTTTCCCAGTGTTGTCCAGGAGGCCAATAGACTATGTCAGTTTAAATACCTCTTACCACTAAAACCTTACCTCTTTAATTTAGCCTACACAGTAAATTTTTGCAAAGACAACAAAAACTTAACACTGATTAAACAGCTAATTATAGAAGAGTTCCAAGCTAAACAGAAATGGGTAATGCCCAAGACAAAATGGCAAGGCACTAAAACTGTAATGAAGTCTCAGGCTTGTTAAGGTCCATGTGCAGACTATATTATAAATGTAGTCAAACAGTCAGAGGTCAATAACAGCAAATGGGTATAACAAAGGCAGATCAAAAACGTAAACACTCCAGGCAAGAGTCGGGGCAGGCAGCATACAATCAAAAACCAGAGAACAGGCAGAGTCACAAGGGCAAGCAGAGAACAATCAAAAATGGTAGGCAGTCCGGGTAACCAGGTAATCCAATAACAACGTAGAAATGCTCAGAATAGCTGCCAGGGCAAAACTAGACTTTGCACTGAGTTTATGTTTGGGGTGAGTATAAATAGCGTGGGACTAAAGGAAATGGCCGCCAGCTGGGAAGGGTGTGGCCAGGTACGGGCTGATGGGAAATGGAGTCCATTAGAATTCAGGTGAGGGATCCCACTAGCAGTCAGTAGAGGGAGCCGCAGGGACTGAATTCGTGACAGAGCCCCCCCCCACGAGCGGCCAGTTCAATGCCAGGGTCTTCCTCGAGGCTGGGATGCTGGCCGATCTGGATGGTCCCTGTGAAAGTCTCCAGTAAGAGCTGGATCCAAGATGTCAGCAGATGGAACCCAGGATCTTTCTTCGGGACCGTAGCTTTCCCAGTCGACCAAATACTGGAGCCTCCCACCTCGGTGCCTGGAATCCAGGATGGAACTGACCCTATATGCCTCTTCGTCATCCACAATGAGGGGGGGGGTCTTGTCTCTGGTCCTCAGTCCCCTAGGACTTTCACTCCACGCGGACTACCAGCAGGCTCGAGCAGTGGCTTTCTCGACCAGGGGAACAGAGGGGGTTGATAGACGAGGATGCTCTGAAATGGGGTATGGTTGGTCACTGGCTTTCTGAGAGAATTCTGGGCAAACTCTGCCCACATGAGGTATCTGCTCCAGTCCTCCTGATTGGAGCTACAGTATGATCTCAGGAACCGGGTGAATTTTTGGTTTAAACGTTCCACCTGGCTATTCGACTGGGGGTGGTATCCTCAGGTAAGACTCACATTAATGTTTAATAGCTTGCAAAAAGCAGTCCATACCTGTGATGTGAATTGTGGTCCTCTGTCCGAGACGATGTCCTTGTGTAAATTATAATACCGGAAGACCCCTCACACAACTTCTCCACCGTCTCCAAGGCAGTGGGCAGTTTGGGAAGTGGGATCATTCGGCAGCCCTTGGAGAAACAATCTATGATGGAGAGAATGGTGGTATTGCCCTGGGATTGGGGGAGATTGGTTACAAAATCAATAGCCATGTGGGACCAGGATCAGTTGGTTATGGGTAAGGGTTGGAGCAAACCTGCAGGAGCATGGTGGGGAGACTTGGATGTGTTACATGCTGTACAGTTCTTTATGGATTGGATTGTGTCTTGCTGCATGTTGGGCCACCAGAAACTATTACGGTGATTCTGGGGTGGTGATTCTGGGGTGGTGATTCTGGGGTGCCCAGAACTAGGAGTATGATGGATCACCCTGGTTTGGAGAGCTTGTGACTGTGGCACGTGTTGTGATCTTGGGGACATTCAGGTGGAGCTGGCTCACTCTGCAAGGCTGCGTCGATCTCACTCATGAGGTCCAACTGTATAGGAGAAACCACAAGATCAAAGGGAATAATACTTTCTCGGGTAGGTTTTGTTAGTTCTGCTTCATGCATGTGAGTCCGCCTTTAAGATCCTGGCCGGTAACTGTGAACTGAAATCGTGTGAAAAACAGAGCCCACCGGGCCTGACGATGATTCAGTCTCTTGGCTGACTTGAAGTTCTCTACGTTGTGATGAACAGTTAGAACTGTAAATGGATACTTGGACCCCTCCAGCCAGTGCCACCACTCCTCGAAAGCTGCTTTCATGGTGAGTAGTTCCCGGTTGCCTACATCATAATTTTGTTCAGCAGGGCTTAGTTTGTGAGAGTAAAATGCGCATGGGAAAATTTGGGAGGGTTACCATGATGTTGGGACAGCACAGCTCCAATGCCCGTGCTGGAGGCATCCACCTCCATAATGAATTCTTTCTTAGGATCGGGATGACGTGGAATGGGAGCAGATGTTAAGCACCTTTTGAGTTCCTGGAATGTCTGTATTGCTGCCTCGTTCCAGGTTAGACGAGGCACCCCCTTCTTGACCATGCTGGTGTGTGGAGCCACCACAGAACTGAAGCCTCAAATGAAACGTCTATAGAAATTTGAAAAGCCCAGAAATCTTTGCAATTCTTTCAGTGTTCTAGGTTGGGCCCATGATTGGACTGCACTGACCTTTTTCTCATCCATTGCGACTCCCTCAGGGCTGATTATATACCCCAGAAACAAGATGCACGTCTGATGGAACTCACACTTCTCAAGTTGGCATATAGCTGGTGTTGGATTAGACGTTCCAGAATGACTCTGACATGCTGCACATGCTTGGCTGGACTGCTGGAAAAAATCAGAATATCATAGATGTATATTATAACAGTTCTACCAATCAAGTCCCTGTTTGTCATTGACAAATGACTGGAAACATAAAGGGGCTGTTGGACAATCCAAAAGGCATGACTAAGTATTCATAGTCTATGCAGGGGCGCAGGCCACCGGCTTTCTTTTTAACAAAAAGAACCCAGCAGAGACGGGGGCATCATGGGACGCATAAACCTTTGGCCAACTACTCCTTAATATAGGTAAGTACGTATTGGCTTGTGTGGGAGACAGTGAGAGACACAATATGGGAAACAGTGGGTAATCTGTTTCTGGACCAAGGAGATGGTGGGGTTATGAACTTCAAGCCAGGGATAACCTAGGATGACAGGGTGATTGGGACTGTTTATACTCCCTCTCAGCGGGTGTAAAACGAGTACGGGTCATTTGCATGGGCTCAGCGGGTGCATCACAGGCTAGTTGTGGAACCGAGTATGGACTGAGGGTCTGAGGGGCTCTAGTTCTCAAGAGATTATCAAGGCGTATAGATTTGATTTCAAGGCATAGTGATTTCCCCTCCTCATGACAGGCCAGTTCAGTTTGAAGGTGGGTATTGAGTCCCTTGCGGTAGGCCAGCTTTAAGGGTTCCTCGCTCCAGTCTGCTTGTGCTGCCAGTGTATGAAATGAGACAGGATATTCCGCAGCAGATCTCCTTCCTTGGCACAGTTGCAGCAGCTGTTTATCTGCGTCTCTGCCATCACAGGAGTGTTAGGAACACTTCACAGAAGCGATCGAAAGGAAGCAAATGTGGGCAAAACAGAGTAGTTATTGTTCCAGATGGCTGTTGCCCATTCCTGGGCCTTACCGATGAGTAGAAAGCATACAAAAATGACTTTACTCTGTGGGGTAGAGTGAAGGTTGCTTGGAAGATTGCTTGAAACAGTGAGCACTGCATAAGGTACCCCCTGCACTTTCCAGACGCACCATCATACTTATTCGGGAAAGCCAGGCATGGACCAGGCCCTGTAGTGCCAGCAGAAACAGGAGTAAGCAGTGAGGCAGGATAAGGAGTTACATTACCTCCAGTCAGATGTATATTCTACAGTGCCTTCACTAGCTCTTTTGCTGTTGCTGGGCTTCCAGTCTCATCACTTGATGGATCAGCTCCGAGCTCAGCTGAAACATTGCTGCCGGAGCTTTGAGTGGCGAAGTCTTCTGTAATGGACTCTCAGGCTTGTTAAGATCCATGTGCAGACTTTATTATTAATGTAGTCAAACAGTCAAAGATCAATAACAGCAAATGGGTATAACAAAGGCAGATCAAAAATGTAGAGTACCAGAGTACAGAATACCAGGCAGGAGTCAGTTCATGTTTGGGGTGAATATAAATAGCGTGGGACTAAGGGAAATGGCCGCCAGCTGGGAAGGGTGTGGCCAGGTACGGGGCTGATGGGAAATGGAGTCCGTTAGAAATCAGGTGAGGGATCCTGCTGGCAGTCAGTAAAGGGGTGACGTTTTTCATGACGAAAACATTTTTTATTAAAACGATAAACAATTGGGCACAGACGGAGCAAGCAACAACGGGCCATATAACATATAGAGCAGGGTTCCTAAACTTTTCAGCCCACAACCTCCAAAATAACAATGCCAGTTACTCAAGACCCCCACTATCCTGGGAGGTATTTGTCACTGTAACGAAGGGGCCACACTTGGTTGATCCATCTGCAGCAGATTTATTGAATAACTCATAGTACAACAGGCAATGGTCAAAAACACAGCAAACAGGATAAACGAAGCAAATCCACAACAGTAATTCAAAAACAAGACATAGGTCAGGAGGCAGGCGGCGAACACAAAACACAGATCAAAACCAGGCAAAGACAAAACCAGGAAAATGCTTGAAAATGACACAAGTAGATAAGACCTCTCAAAGAACAATACAAAAAGACAGTGATTTATACAGTTCTTGATTGTTGAAACTTGGCTATGAGTTTATCCCAGTCAAACATCAAGATTTTCATATTTTAAGTTTTCATTTTGATGCTGTTACAATTACTGTAATGATTAAAAATAAAAAGCGAACTCTGTGTGATCTTTGTAATTTGTTTATTACACTTTCTTGGATGGTTTACAGAACGTGCAACAGCAACAGAGACATAATAGCAACACAAAAGAACACAACATTGTAATATTGTTTTATAATAATTAACTCATACTCCTCAACATTAACTCTAACATTAACATTATCCCTAATGAGATGGCTGGATACAATGTATGGAGCACTGCAAGTCCATTCAACATGAGATCCTACTCCACTTTCAGTCACACTCTGTATTTATTTTTATGTACAAGAGTGTTGAGAAAATCTTTTCTCACAAGTAGGTAGTGGCAAATGGAATCAGCACATCCATAGCGGCCTTGGATTGCTGTGGGTATTCCCTCTCAACTAAAATCCAAAACTTAGCCAGTGCCATGAAATTTACCACCATGTTTAAGGTTCGGTCGCTTGACTGTTCAACCAATGCGTCCTCCAGGATGAAAAATGAGGTGCACTTGTTACAATAAATGGTGATCTTAAAGTGTGGGAGGAGGGCTTGAAGGTGGGTAGTTATAGACTTATTCACTATATAAACACGCATTCATATTAACACTCACATAACACAACATTTTGCATAATGATTTCGTCAAGCCCAGAAAACATGTTAATCATACCCATTTCAACTCGCTCGCTCCAGCGTTCGTTTTCTTTTAAAAGACTTGACTTTATCATTAAGTGACATGACGCTTATGTTTTCACCCTTTAATGACAAATTAAATCCATTTAGTTTTCAAATGCACATAATAAATATGCAAGCCTTGTTAACCAATTAGAATCAGTGAGGTGGTCAGCGAGCTAGGACCCATGCGCCGTCAGAAACAAGCACACGTTACCTCGGGAAAGCCACCTGATGTCTGTTTCAGTGTTCTAGGTTAGGCCCATGAGACCATGCCTGAGAATACAGTATCACTTTAACAGTGATAGGTCATGAAGAGGAAGAGGCATTGTATAGAAAAATCAAACTAAAGAGAAGAGTGTGAGGGTCACTAAAGCTTAGTCATTGCTGTTTCTGTCCTACAGATTGGGATAAATGAGCCAGGAATACAACCAGTACAGTAGGGGTGTTTTGCAAACATGAAGGAAAAATAGGGTGGAGTTGACAGGGTTGCGATGAGTATGAAGGGGTTCATACGCTTCTCTGTGAGTCTTTAAACTTACACAATCAAGCCATAATACACATAGTTAGTAATGGTTTATAGACAAGTACAGTCAAATTTCTGGACTATGGGCAGGTGAACTGATGTCCAGCGGGTGATGTTTGACTTAGTTGTTTCGGGTATAATAAATCTGTTGAATTGTAATTATATTATTTTAGCCATGAGTACTGTAATAGCTGCATAATGTTATACTGCAAACAATATCATTGTTGTATTTTTATCTGGGACAGAATGATGTATTTCTGATGTACTTTAATTGTATACTTTATCTCTGTTCTATTCTTTTATCTTATTAGGGGTCAAACTCTTAAGCATCGGTTTACATACAGCACTCATACCCGTTTGTAATTTGTTAACATTGTTATTATTATTAGATATTTGAGCATGAAGGACTGATTCAAATTATTATTATGCTGTGAAATGCAGTGATCATGCAAACCAAACTATGAGGTCTATAGACTTGAAACTTGGTCAGATAGTAATACGTTTTTCAAATTTCGGTTATGGGTATGTAGCATGTCAGCCGGTTTAGAAAGATCTTCTGCTGAAATGAGGGAATTTGAGCTTTAGCTCAAAGGGTATAATAAGTATAATTAACTGTAATCAGTTATACGAATTACGTAGTATGTATATGTATAGATGTTCTGACTAAACAGAATTAACCGTAATAATCAATACATTCATCCATCAAAAGATTATTAATTACACTTTAACTCTAAGAAATATTATTTCCTGTGGCCTTTAGAAAATAAACTTCTTACTGATGTACAGTGCTACTTCAGAGCATGCAACAAGATCGGCAAATTTAAGTGACGTTAGTCTAGCAGTTAAAAACAGAAACAATCGCAAGTAAATACAAAACATTTATTAACTATGCTCAAACAAACAAGACTAACTATACACAAACAATACACTTAACAAAACACAAAGAGAAAGAAAAGCAGAAAAGATAAAAGGGGTAACAGAATGGTAATATTGCAAGCAACTTAACACATCTCCATGAACCATCAAACTATCATTATCACCTTAGTTAAAAGGGGTTCTGGACTGGCCTCGGACCGGATCCATCTCTGGATCCAACCAACCCGGGTAGTTGTCCCAAAGAGTTGCAACACAGAGAAAGAGTGAGTTTGTGGAATCCTTTGCGCTGAGTGCGAACTCCTTGGGCAGTTAAGATTTGGATAACAGCCATTCTTAACCTGTGGGGTGCCCCACCCCTGGCCTTTGGTTATCCAATCTTAAGATGTGCGGGTTAAGGAGGAACGATTCCTTTGTTTCAACCCGACACCTTATTTGCATGATTAATGGGGCTTGCAAAGTTTGTTTGAGTTTTAATGTGCAGGTTATCGTTCAAAGATGTAGATGCCAGCTAGGATAGTGTGGCATACACCAATGAACAGGAAAGTTGAAGACCATCATTTTAAGACTAAACATGATGGGGTTAAGCATACATACACCATAATTATTTTATGATTGCAGGATTTAAGCAGAGAAGGTAAAATGAAACATGAACATGAAAAGTACATGGAAAGGTACATGAAAGTTATACAGGCAAGCAACATAAAATATATATATATATAGATTTAGGGCAACTTATTTATTGATATGACTTAGGTATGAGGGGTCTTCACTGAGGGCTTTGTAAAAAATCTTGCTCTGTTGCAAAAGTTCCCTACCCAAAGATCTCAGGTTTCCCTAATGGAATTCTTTTGAAGCTGGGGAGTGTGTCTAAACGATCCCTTTTTACGATCAGCCAAAAGAGACGCTGAGTCTACCCTAGCACCACTTTGTAATCCAAAAGAGCCTTAAAAAACACAGATTTCTGTCCTGTTGCTAGTTTTACAACCGGAAACAGGCTGAAGGAGCTGATAAGGTCTTTGGGGATGGCATGGTTTACTGGGACCCTTGGCCCCCTGGTGAGGACTTGGTTACCTCTCCCTATTTTCTAAGTAATATCTGAAGCTGTTACAATCCAGATGGCTCCTGACCCCGATGTGGCCTCAGGAGCACACGCTACATGTAACCATAACTGACAAAAACATGTCACTTTCACTGAATAACAAAAAGGATGTAAATCTGGGTAGGTTAAGATGTTGAAGATCAGCTTTATGCATTTTTAGTTAATGTGTGACTTTGTGCCTAGCAGTGTTCAGCTCCCGTATGGCACTGGGGTAGAAGCTATTCTTGAATCTATTGGTCAATTTGAGTGACTTAAAACGTTTACCAGAGGACAGCAATTCAAAAAAGTGCTGTTCTGGATGGGAAGGATCTTAAAGGGTGTTTACTGCCCGTCTAAGGTAGTGTGCCGTATAAAGATCACCCTCTGGATGACTTTTCTTCTACATTTACATTTATAAATTTAGCAGACACTTTTACCCAAAGAGACTTCTTATTAAAAGAAACAATTATTCTCCAGAAGAGATCCTAAGCACTTCGTATGGTTGAAGTCACCAGCTATTATGTACATCACGTCATAATATATGCTCTGTTGTAAACTAATGCTGCTATGCAATTTCCCAAGAAATGAGTAAGCATTACCATCCAGAGGTATTTACATGGCAGTTAGCATAACTACTGTACAGCAAAATGGTAAAAGGGCCTGCATTTGATAGTTTAACAGAGTAAATGTAATTTGTTATTGTTCTTAAGTAACTTTTTCATGTATCTGTACTTTACTGAAGTATTTGGGGAGACTTTACTGTAACTTCACTACATTTCAAAGTCAAATATCTTACTTTTAACTCAACTACATTTTGCAAAATCAGTCGTTCCTTTTTATTTTTGAGTGGATAAAAACTTAACTGGTCGTACAGGGCGCACTCTGTTTTGAACTTGTTTTGGTTGCCGCTTGGTAATATCTACTTAGCACAAATACAGTTTGTTTAGCTTCAAGGTTTTGAACTCATGGTAATTTTAATAGACATAAGTGTCTGACTAACTTATTTCATTCTATTAATAGATTGGTGTGCTAAGGGTAACATATTGTTGATTAAGAGTCCAAAATTCTTGTTACCAAATTGTTACCTTGTTAATTGTTACCAAAATTATAAGATATTGTAGCCATAATATATCACAGTACTTTGGATATCTAAGTACATTTGAAGGCATTTGTACTTTGAAGTGAAAGTGTAAAGGGAAAACTTTTACTGGAGTAATATTTTACCTAGTATATCTCTACTTTAACTCAAGTTCTTGGTTTGTGTACTTTGTTCACCACTGTGGATTAATGAAGCCAGGTTTCAGTAATGACTAAAACACAGCTTGTCCCTTGCAATGATGTTCATTGCCATATGCATACTCAGTTTGTCTATTTCATTTACAATAAGTTTTGGTGAGGGAAATGCTAGAAATTAGTGGTTTGTGTAGCTGCTTTCTTGGCCTCACTAGCACGCCATCCCTGCAGCCTCGCTTTGGTTTCCTCTGTATGTGCCGCCTTTGCCAACTTCATGCTGGAATGGTAATCCACAGAGAACCCGGACACCTTGCTATTTCCTCTGGTATGTTGTGTGAGCAAAGAAAGTCTGTTGTAATGGTTCTCTCATTTAAAACTCCTTGTCTTAGCAGATCACTCTGGTCATAGATGCTTGACAAAGTATTTGAGACTAGGTAAAACATACAAAAATAACTAAACAAAGCACTAAAAAATCTGAAACTCAGGTGGTGGGTGTAACACCTGGACAGCAGAGGGAGCCCAAGCCCCATGACTGTCTGCCTGCTCCCTCTGCTTCTTCTGTGATAACTTCTTGTTTGCTGGCTATAAAACAGCATGCTAGCAAACAGAAAGTTGTGATGTATTGTATTGCCCTTGTTCCCTGGTTTTCTTTGTCTCTGTGTGTCTTGGCTTTCGGTTTTTGGACTTTGAACTGTTCACTGGTATTTGATGTTTTGCTGCCTGCCCCGACCCTTGATTTGTCTTTTGGATTGAGTATTGGATTTGCCTCTGTTGTCACCTGTCTGCCTGTGGTTTGAACCCTGCCTGTTTCTGCAATATGCCTCGTTTAAATAAAATCAAGAAAACCCTGCATTTGAGTCCACCTCCTGTCTCTCCGCACACTGCCGTTGTGACAGAATACATTGCCGCCCCAGAATCCAGCGGGTTTTCCCAAGACCCGTCTAAAACAAGAGTGTAGGTCAATGGAAACATATGTTCAAAGATTCTGTTCCCTGAGCTCTTGTTTATCGTTCGATGATGAAAAGTTTTTAATAGACGCTTTTTGTGGTGGGCTTTCAGAACAGTTTAAATCTCATGTGAGCGCTGAATGCCCATGAATATCCTTAGCTCATGTAATGGACTATGCTCTGCTATTAACTGGATCACCTTACACTGTGGGTTATGCATAGGTTGAACATGACAAGATGGCCGCCACTACAAAGGTTGCACATGACAAGATGGCCACCGCTACAAAGGTTGCACATGACAAGATGGCCACCAAGCCCTAGTCAGCACCCGTCATGGCCGCCCATCCTAAGTCTGCTGTCACCTCAGAGTCCAGTGCTGCAGTCCTCCCTAAGTCCAGTCTTTTGGATTGAGTATTGGATTTGCCTCTGTTGTCACCTGTCTGCCTGTGGTTTGAACCCTGCCTGTTTCTGGAATATGCCTTGTTTAAATAAAATCAAGAAAACCCTGCATTTAAGTCCACCTCCTGTCTCTCCGCGCACCGCCATTGTGACAGTGGGAATATACTAGCTGAAGGGAGTGGTTCCTCCTGCTCCATCCTTTCATATCCTTCAAATATATATTCCATTTATAATGAACAATAAATAATTAGCATTTATGTTTAGCATAATTCAGTTTAGCTAAGCATTATTTTTTCCTTTATGATAGCATGTTTAATACACATTAACATTGTTTAAATTAGTATTTAGCCTTGTGTGTCACGAATAAGGTTAAAGCAACACAACTGCCTCCTCATCGTCCTGGTGACTGTGCCATCGACCTGCTACCCAGAGCAACCAGAATCCGAAGCCATGAACCACTACATTAAAGAGGAACATTAGACTAATGGCTGCTATGAATATCTGGTGCCTTCTAATAAAAAAAAGGGTAATTGTGAATAAAACACTCTTTCTGATCATGTGCAACCTGTGAGGGTTATGCTGCAGTGACTCAACAAACACCAGCTAAATGCCAAACTTGTGAAATGGGAATTTCACCAGACCCATGTCTCCTTTCTGGGGTATGTCATTGGCCAAGATGGAGTCGCTATGGAAGAGTCAAAGGTCAGTGCAGTGGTTAAGTGGGCTTTGACTCATAAATTAAAATAACTGCAGAGATTCCTGGGTTTTGCTAATTTAAAAAAAAAAAATTATCAGGAGCTTTAGTGGTACCTTAAACAAGTATGGTCAAGAAGGGGGACCAATCATTTATCCTGGTCCTGAACAGAACTACGGGTAATCTACCCGAACTACGGGTAATGGTAATCGAAAGCTCTTGGTGATGAAAGCTGCAGGAGAGGAGATATTGGCTGGAGAGAGCCAAACATCCGTTCATCGTCTTAACTGATCACAGAAACCTAAAATTCTTACAGTCTGCTAAACGTCTCAAACACCGCCAGGCAAGCTGGGCTCTCTTCTTCACAAGATTCAACTTTACAGTTACCTATCGCCCAGGCTCACAAAACTCCAAGGCAGATGCCCTTTCCCGTCTACACGAGGCTGACCGTGCTCATTCCAATGGTAAGGCCATACTACCTAATAATATTGTGCTCTCTCCCATACAGTGGGATATTCTCACAGAAACCCAAAAGGCCACTAAGAATGAACCCAGTCCTTCTGAATGTCCTGACAACATGGTATACGTACCCAAGGCTCTTCGCTCCAGGGTCCTCTCTCAAGCCATGGAAATTCAGGCTCAGTGCATCCAGGCCTAGCAGCAACATATCAGTTACTCACCAACAAATTCTGGTAGCCAGAAATGCAGGCAGAAACTATACAATTTGTCAAGAACTGCTAAATACGTAACACTACCAAGCCTTTTCACCAACTTCCAGCAGGCCTTTTGCAACCATTACTTATACCCAACCAGCCCTGGTCCCACATCGCCATAGACTTTGTCACCAATCTTCCTGAGTCACCGGGGAATACCACCATCCTCACGGTCATTGACCGTTTCTCCAAGGGCTGGCGTCTAATTCCCCTACCTAAATTACCTACTGCCATGGAAATAGCTGAGACTCTTTGAAATGCAGTCTTTAGATATTATGGTCTTCCTGAGGACACTGTTTCGGACAGGGGTCCCCAGTTTACATCAAGGATATGGGCTGCATTATGTAAACTTAACATCAATGTGAGTTTGTCCTCAGGTTACCATCCTCAACCCAACAGCCAGGTGGAACATCTAAACCAGGAGTTGACACGTTTTCTACGAGCCTACTGCAGTACCAACCATGGAGACTGGAGCCGTTTCCTGCTGAATTTGTACAGAATTCCCTAAAAATGCCCTCTACTCAACTCACCCCGTTCCAGTGAATTCTGGGTTTTCAACCTCCTTTATTTCCCTGGTCTGGTGAACCCTCTGAACTCCCTGCCATTAACTCGTGGATGCAACGAGGTGAAAATACCTGGAATGCAGTCCATGTACATCTGCAGAGAGCCGTTCGAAGAACCACACTCCAAGCAAACCGTAGATGATCCCAGAATCCTCCCAACGCCCCTGGCCAGTGGGAGGAAATTTCCAAGAGATTTCCAACTACCCTGCAAAAAACTGAATCCCAGGTACGTGGGTCCTTTCAAAATAATTAAACAAATCACCCCTGTGTCATATTGTCTCAGTTTACCACGCATCTATTGTATCTCACCCACATTCCATGTCTCTATGCTTAAGCCCACTGGTCGATCCCATGGAGTGGAGAACCTAGAGGGGACTGAGAACCCAAGGCCTTCCTCCATCATTGTTGATGATGAGGAGGAAGCCTACAAGGTCAGCTCCATCCTTGATTCGATCATGGGCCACAGCAGATGATATCCTGGACCCTTCTTTGACAATGGACTTCCACTGAGACTACCCAGATTGAACAGCGGTCAGACCTTGTGGGAGACCCCATTATGAAGTGCTTCGAGAGGCACATCTTGAGGCACATTAAGAACCTGCTGCCCCCCTCCCTGGACCCCCTGCAATTTGCTTAGCCCCCCAGCCAGACACACCTGTCTTTGACAAATGGGCCATTGACAGTAATGGAGGAGGGGGAAGCTTTAGGTGTGATAAACTCTCTCAATATCCATTGGAAAGAGCAGAGAAAACAGTCTGAAATTTTTACAATTTGTATTGAAAATACATAACATTTCTGAATTTCATGTAGCCAACACTTATATTTATAAGGTGCAAACTTCGAAAGTCTTGGCCAGATGTTTATAGTGTGTTTTTATGTTGTTTGAAGACCTCTGAAAACAGATTTGTCAGGTTTGTTTATGCTCATGTTAAACCCAAACACAATATCCTCACCACTTTTTGTCAGTAAAATAAAGGTTAGACATAATTAACAAACAACAGATTCTTAATTTTATGGCATTTTACAAAACATCCCAACATTTTGGACTTGTGACAATGGGGTTTGTGGTAATCATGGTACATAGAGCCTGATGCTGATGACTTTGATAAAAACATGCTCTGGGGTTAGTCATACCCACTCATAAATAATCTTATGTTTAGTTAGACCACAGAGACTGAGGACTGTGCATTTACAATCAAAGCTTGGTGCATAAGCTCTGTTACTGTCGAAAGGCACTGCTCATCTAACATTGAGTTTCTCATGGTTAAATGTAGACCATTTTTTATACCACAGGAGTTCACCTCCACCACTACAAATGCTGCTTACTTTCCTCCCAAGGCTGATGCCAAGCTTGCTATGAATAAACTTCATGCAGCCATCAGTAAACAACAGACTGCTCACCTGGAGGCTGCACTTATTGTTGCAGGAGATTTGAATCACTCAATCTAAAGACAGTGCTCCCCAAAATCCATAACACGTTTCTTGTCACACCAGATGAAACAAAACGTTGGACCAGAAGGCTGGACCAGAGGGAGCGCTCTCTCGAGGACTACACCAATGAATTCCTAGCCCTATCGGAGTATGCTTACTACCAACACCACCCCCTGTACCACAGGAAACTCTGATACTATAGCACAGGAGTCCAACCTCCACCGAAACCTCCCCCCATGGACTGTTTGTTTGTTTTTGTATTTCTATGGTGCGAGGTTGCGCCATCTGGACGGGGGAATACTATAACACCCATCTGGACTGTCTATTTGGTTTAGCCTGTCTTTTTGTTCTGCCAATATTTGTTCTTTGCCAATATAAGAGTTCCTGTGCTTGTGTCAATTGTTGTCACCTGTTGTTAATTTATCTTTTTAATTAATGTCTCTATATTTGGTAGTTTATAAGTTGTGGAATTTTTGTATTAAAGCTCATTGATTGGCTTCTGTGTTGTTCAAGCCTGCTTTGAAAGCACACGTTACACCTGGTAAGTGACTTAAACCAAACAATTCTATTACATGATTCTGCTTCCTGCATTTAATTATATAATATGTTCTGTTTTGGGGTGTGATTTTTAGACTAAGGTCTGAGGAAGGAACAAATTTTTATTGGTACTTACAGAATGACCTCCACATGGTCCAGAGCCCACTGATCATGGCCTGAACCTTCATGACGTGGCTGCCACCATCGTAACTGGACCCCTCTCACACGAGCCTCACTGCAGCAAAACAAAAACATGCTAAAACATGCACTGATCAACTGATTCAGCCTGTGACATCACTGATGTGTTTATTCAACACATGTGCATTAAAAATATAATTTTAAATCTACAGACATAACACATCAGGTGAGTCTGTGGTCCTCAAACACAATGGCATATACGATATGTATGTATATATATATATATATATATTTTTTTTTTTTTTTGACAGTGATTAAGCTCCTAATATGCATGCATATAGATAGAAAATAGATTTGTACTATTGTACTAATAGATTTTGTACTATAAAGTACACTAAATTTAATGACAATACAGTAAAACTTATGATGCAAATGGCTATTGTTTTTTTACTGTTGTGGTCAGTATAAATACTCTACTCTCTTTTTACCCCTTTAACCCCATTATGCACAATAATAACAAATCATCCTGATCAACAATATATATGGTAAATAAATTATTAATACACTGCCAGTGAAAAACATATTAAATTGTTAAAAACCTTTACTGAGAAAGTTTTGTATAGCTATACTTTTATATGTTTTGACCTCTGTGTAAAGTATTTGCTTAGACTCACAGTGGGATGTTGTAGGAGACTCTCTGGGCTTGAATAAAATCTTTTGGCTGATGCTGTGCAATGACGTGCCAACTGATCCCATTATTGATGCTGTACTGGAGCAGCACAGCTCGATCGACTGTGTCTGCCTGATCCAGAGCAGCATTACAACTGTCTGTTTGAGACATGCTGCCTATCTGCAGCACGAACATAATCTTACTGTAGGAAAGAAAGACATGTTCATAAAATTACTTTAAAGATCAAAAATCATGTGGATGTCCTGAATTCTGTCACCACTACCTGGCACGCGTCAAATCCAAGTGTTTGGTAATGGCTTGCCTCATCTGGCAACCATTGAAGTAGAGAGACTCCCCATGAGCATGAGGAGAAAGCTGCCCACATCCACTGCCCACCCCACCACCCTGAATCACATTCCAGCTCTCTTCAGATACACACCCAGACTCAAAGTTATCTTTGATAGAGTTGGGCAGCTCATTGCTGGACAGAGAGCAGTCGTCACCTGGGACAGAAAAACCATCAGATTTGACAGGCTCTTTGTTAAACAGGTCATATGTTCTTACTGAAAATTATGTATAAATACATAAAAATTAACATCAAATAATAAAATGAACATAATATCTATTAATATGAAATTAATATAATAAACATAATATTACGCCTAATGTTACACTTATAAAATGGTAAAAAATGTACTATTATTATTATATTATAAAATGTAATATTATTACACTTATAAAGTCCTTGATTCTGGTTGACTTGTGTCCAAAGCTGTTGTAAATGCCTCAATAAACACACACACCTGATCAAACACTTCATCATGTTGGAATTACTGTCTGTCATTGTTTCTGAACTACTAATGGTGGATTTTGTTTGTTTTTATTGTTACATTTTTGTTGCAGTGTTTTTATGAAACTTTGCCAGGATTATCAAATAACATTTACAAAAGCAAAAATATTTGATTTATAACAATCTTAAAACAGTGTTATTATATGTTCTGAATGTATTATAAATCACAAATATTTGTTTCACTTTGTCTAAGAACACCTTAAAAAAGAAGCTTAACAAAAATCTATTTTTGTTCGTTCAGCTGAACACACAATCAGAGACATTACAGGAAGTCCAGCTCACCTTGATGGCCCTCATCACAGATGCAGACAGGTCCACTGGTGCAGTACCCATGTCCACTGCACAAACCCAGACATGCCTCACCAATATACACATGATCCACGGCCCAGCTGTAGCGCTCACCAGTAGCCTCCTGCTGAATCCAGCGAAACTGTGTGGCGCTGAAAACAAACAGAATACAGACACCTACAATTTGTCCTTCAATTCAAATCAACATTTGTGACAGGGATGACACAAAGAAATCTGTACCCAGAAGAAACATGGTCAGGCAGCTGAATAGTGACTCTGGTCCACACTGAAGTGTTAATAGGACTATAGACAGAGGATTCATGAAATTGGAAAGGTGAGCAGCCCATGTTGTTTACAGAAGATGGGAGACAAGCAGACTGGACTAACTGCCACACATCTGACCTGAAGAAGAAAAGAATGTTACCAAACAAATCACAGGAGCAGTTTCTGTCTGGTTTGTTCTGTCTCCACTCACCTGGCGTCCTTTCGGTACTGTAAGAGCACTGAATGATGGTCCTCACACCTGTCTGCCTCACAGCCAACCACAATCTGCAGAACATTGACATCCACTGTTTCTGATTGTGTGGAACTGAATCTGAAATGATGACTGAGGTCATGTACTGACCTTGAACTGCAAGATGTATCCAGGCTGAACAATAAGTTCACGAGTTGCCAGAATGTTGTGAGACCTATCGTGGTTCTTGTTGGGCCAGTACAAGTGAAATGATGGATTTCCACAAAAGCCGGCGGTGCGGACAGCATTGGGAGAGAAACTCCAGCTGTCCTCATGAGAGATTCCTTCTGCAGGACAGACAACATTATTATGGGCAGCAGCAGTTTTAAACTATGATAGTAAATATAGTATGTCAGCGAACCCTCATCAAATGTGTCCAGTAGAGTGCTTGGGTTGATGTCAGATCCTCCCACGAGGATATTGTCTAAGGCCCACTGAGCACGCTCTGTGTTTGGCCTGACCAGACCTGAGGAAAGCGAGAAAGGCTGCCACCAACGCAGACGTGTACTGTTGGTCAGTGCTCTCTCTGGCAGCACAATATAATCTCTCCGCACGGACACATATTTCAGATAGTCCATCTCATGGAGCAAGGTCCAAGACACACCTGTCATAAACAAACAACAAAAAAAATACCAGATTGCCTTTTGCAGTAAATGGAGAACAAAAACTAAGCATAAAAAATGGTTGTAGAAAACTAATGAAATATATGTTTTTAAGGTATGGGTTATTAGATAAAGTTAGCACTATGGAACAGGCTTTTACTAAATAAATGCATTGTAAGTTTGTGTGTGAGAGGATATGGTTTAGACAAGTGATTAAAGAGGTTACATGCGTAACTGAGATGTTTTCCTAGTACAGGACGGATTTGGATTTCTGAAGAGAAAGTCAGTGGTAGGCACTGCCTGGTGTGTTTAGATGGAGAATAGTGAATAAAATCTAAAACTGTTAAAAAATTGTTGTCAGTTTTCATAAATTTTCACAGAGCTGAAGAACATGCACTCTTAACTGGAGGTTTATCTGCTTAAGAAACAGAAGACAGGGATTGATTGAATGCATTCTATGAATGTGTTACATCTTTCAGTTACAACAGCACTCCTAGCTCAGAATAAATACAAAAACAGTCTGTGAGTGTAAGGTACTAAAGGCTGTTCCTGATATCATTGACATGATCTATATGGACAAGATGCTGTCTTCCTCGAAATAGGTTCTTTTGTGTATAATTAGGGTTTAGACCATTGGGTTTAATGGTGATTGTAAAAATCTAAGGTGTGTGTAAAAATTGTTCTATTATAAGCAAAAATGCAATACCACCATTTTGACAGGAAACTGTGTGTGTTATTTATTAACTGTACCTCCATCAATGGAATAATCCAGTAACACGCCCTCTTTCCGACATGTTGGACGCTGACACAAAGTAATGTTTTCTTCACTACCAATTTTAGCCCAGTACTCCACAAATCTGAAACACATCAGCAAGAGAGACTCAAATCATTGAACAATTTTGTAAACAGATGCTCAAAGCTCTAACAGGACACATCAAGTAAACCTTTTTTTGCTCCAGAAACTAAAACAGCAGGGGACAAAAAGCTTGAACAGGTGAGCAGCAGGCACCTTGGGTCTAGAGGGCAACAATCCTTGGGCCATACTCTGGTCTGGTCTAGGCAAATTGGTCTTAACAAAACCAGGTAAAAAATCAAAACACCCAGGGTCAACTGACAGAGATAAGCACTCTTGAAGGAACTGGAGCATAGAACCAACAAGGGCAGTAAACCGTATGAACAGTGACTCTGATCTAACCCTTTAAAAAGCTGCTTTAAAGAAATATAGCAATGTATAAAAGTGCTAAATAAATTATAATCTGTCGGGGAATCAGCATTTAAGAGCAGGCACTAACATGAACAGACACGCTCAGCAAACAGATCCACGGAGCCATGCCTCTGCCAAATGGACTCCACCACTCATGAATGAAACTGCAATTCCCCAGGCCTCAGCCCCTGCCTCAACACGATATCGGTCTCATATCAGTCCTAAAATGTAAATCACTTTGACAGAGCAACCTGGTCTCTTCTCAAAGAAGCATCTGTTGCCAGTCTGAAGAGGAGGTGTGAATACAGCCCTCCCTAGCTATTTATACAGAAGTCCACTAGAACAAGGGAGGAAGTACTTCAGAGCAAGAAACACTGCCCTCATTTCCAGGCAAAGACAGCCTCTGAATAAGGAGGACCACTAGGTGCCAGCCTCAGTCCTAAGCACCTTACATGAGACCAATTGAAGTGATGCAGAAATACAGAATTGGACGCAAACCCTCTCCTTTATGGAAACTATAATTATTGCCTGTAAAAGTCTAGAGCTCCCTTGTGAGGGGAACACATTCTATAGTCCCTTTCACCAAGACAGTCTCTAGTTCATAGACCATCACTAAATGCTGTTCCACTACTACAACGGGCTGGAAAATGCTGAGAACATGGGAGATGAACTGAATTCTGTACCGTCTTTCTACTTTACTTAACAACCATGGGTACAATCTATACAGAAGTTTCCATGCTTTTCCTTGACTCTGACACCTTGGTATGAACATCAATAGGTCATCATGCTAGCTCAGAAGTGAATGCAGAGTGAGCTAGCATGAGCTCAACTGATTGGATAAACAATGCGCGAGAAGAGGCAGAGCCTGTAGCTGTTCCTCCTTCAAATTTATCTGTGAGCCCCATTAGTGCACTTTCCACTCTGTTTTAGCAAAAGTGGGATCCAACTTGTGAGGTGCAGCTGCCTGACTTCCATCTGCATAAAAAGAGTCAGACAAGAGCAGAGCATCCGCAGTGGGTGCATGGGACTCTGGTGCAGCGTATATAACTCAATCCAGACGCAGCATTGAATTACATGATATTTTCTCCCGCCATACTGTTCTTCCTCCACATGAAGAAGTTTGGTTTGGCTGGATGTTTAGTTGAAGTGTTAAACTGTCATGCTGAGAGATTGAACAAAGAACTTACTTTGCCCCACGCAAGTCCAGGTCTCTAGTAATGGCCTGTCTGGCATCCGCACCAGTAAAGTACAACGCGGTCCCCTCCACCAGGACCCCACAGTCACTGCAGGGGTAACCCCCTTCCAACACTTCCCACTGTAATCCATGAGCCCCATCCCATTCAAAGCGCTCCTTCAGTGAGGCCTGCTGGGACACCATGTAAGCATGATGTTAACTACCCTAAAATGGATTTCAATATCTCTAGTATTTACACAGTACTGTGTTTTACCTTCAATGTGATGCTGGCGTAGCAGTTGAGTCCGGTGAACCCAGGGTCACACAGGCACTGTTGGTCCAGACAGTCTCCATGACCTCCACAGTGGTTTTCACAAGCAGGACCAATGTAAAATCTTTCCACTGCCCAATGAACATCGGAATGCTTCTGATAGAAGCGAAACCGAACCGTACTGTGGACAACATCAAAAATCAATATTTGTCATAAATTTTAAATGTCTACAGTGATCTAAAGGTCAATAAAAAGGCATGTAGATTATTAAATGTCTTTTTTGGAACATTTTTAAGAATTTTATGATCGTACACAAAAAGAAACAGGTATCAGATGTGAACACTTAATGTAATAATTTAATATTGTAAAAAGAAAAACTGGCCAGGACAGCTGCATCAGCAAAATAAAATGCATAAAACTGTTTCAAGCAAACTGCAGCATAAAAACATAAAAATGTTTCAAGCAAACTGCGGCTTGCCAGTAGTAAGAGCCAGATTAGATTATTTTGCCTTCCTGCACATCGTAGAGTGTTTTAGGAAACAACTAAGATAAATACAGAAGAACGTGTGAAAATGTGTGCTGCTCACCTGTCTGTGAGAGCGTCTGGTAGAGAGTAGACTGCTCGCTTCCAGCCATCTGCAGGGAAAAACACAGATGGCTGCGACACCTGTCCGGCACAGCGTGGATCTGCAGGTAAACACTGAGGCACCAGGTACTTCCATGTCACTCCAAAGTTCACAGAGAACTGCACATGCACCTGTCTGTCTGCAGGCTTTTCCATTACTCCACAGCCAACTGCTAACTGAACACAAATGTAAACATCTGAAACCCTAAACAAACTATTTACTGGTATAAATTATTCTCTGTTCACTGCAAACAGGCATGATGGTCAAAACACAAATCAATCTACAGACAGTAATAGAAAGTAAGATGCATGGTCTATACACAGCACAATCAGGAACTGACCAGTAAGACATTGAATCAGTGTTTGGGAGAGGGCTTCCTCTGGTGGTTGGAGAAATGGATATTACATTTATAAAGCATATGTACACATTAGAGAGACTTTACCTTGAATTGCATGACCCAGCCTTTGGCAGGAACCACATCATGGGTAACAGCATAAACTTCCTGTCCATCGGTACCGCCACACACCATAACCCTGTCTGCAGAGTTGCAAAAGTGCATGACAGAGCAATCCTCAGAGAAGAGCCAGTGATCGCTCACTGAGAAAGAGTAAGAGAAAAAGAGAGACAAAAAATAATAAATCCATCATTATTTTCAATATAGTTAAAACCAAGCAATACAACTGAGAAAAACAGAAATCACTCAAGACACCTACATACGAAAGGTTACCACCAAAAACCATCACTATAGGCAGAAGAAAAAGACTAGAAAGAACCCACAGTCCCCTGCCAAAAACTCAGCTCACTCAACCCGCTGACACCACATGCAACTCTGTGCTGAAGCTATGGCCCTTAAAAAGACAGACCCTGACAAATAACACATTTTCTCATAGACAGAATTATCATATTGTCAATAAAAGTGAAAAACAGCTCCTGCAGCTCTGTTGAGATCTGGCTCTGTACATTGTCAATGGTGTGATAGGAGGAGACACTCTAGAGAGATTCAGCTTTTGGAAATAGTACAGTTAATTATATTATTACAGACACAGATCCTTCGTTTCTCAGAACATTTATTGCTAAGAACTAACCCCCCACAGTCAAATTACTCTGTATCTCAAAAAACACAAACTATTAGCACAGAGCCCTGTAAGTGGTACAACATCACAGAATCATATAGATAAATCAAAAATAATGTCACCATCAGATCCAAGATGGCACCAGGATGTTTGCCAGACAGCCGTCACAACCTGTCCTTATTGGTTTAATTTTTCTTGTTTTTTGGTTTATTTTATTACAAACCAAAACTCTGATGTATGTTCTCTGATTTTCATGGTGATAAAATACACAGCAGACTGTCATCACTGAATGGCTCAATGTCTATGTGGTGAAGTGAAGACATTTCAGATTGTCTCAACCTGTCTCAATTTGTTAGCACAACAGATAACTTTGAAAACCTTGATAGCACAATGGAAAACATAAACTCCTTTTTCTTTCACACAGATAAAGTTGCTCCCATATGCTTAAAAAAGATAAAGGACAGCAGCCCAATGCCTTATGCTAAAAATAACTGCCCGGAAAACAGAGTGAAATTGGAAACACACCAAAGAGGTATTTTGTATAGCATGGTAGACAGTATTTTAAAATACAGAAAGGCTTAAAAATCTCCAAATCCCCCTACTTTTCAAATCTTTTAAAAGAAAATAAACACAACCCTAAACATTTTTAATACAGTGGTTAAATTAACAAAAAATACAATTTTGACCTCTTCCACTGTAACCAACAATGTTTAAACCTTTGACTATAAGAAAAAACATGTTATCACTATGCTTTAAGTACAAATTCCCCAGCTTTGAGAAGCCGGGCCGTATGTGTGGGTGTGTCTATGGTTAAAAAGAGACGCTGGAATCAGCAAAGTGTGCTGAGGGAGACATTTAAGGATACTGCATCCATTGATATGTTGGACATCTTTAGAACAAACACATCACATTCTTCAAAATGCTGATTTAACTAAATGTCAACTCTATGTCTTAGTATGGTGATTGTTAAGAGGCTATCTTTGCATCATTAATCCGGAGGACAGTAGTGTAAGGCAGCTGGCACCAATTTGTCTGCAAGAACAAGGCTGCCAGGTATGATTTATACCCTGTTTCTTTACTTTTATTTTCTGTTGACCATTTACTTTAAATTGGAATTTGAATTATTTTGTAACTCATGTTTTTGACCTGCCTGGAATAATAAATTGATTTTCTTGGTCTATTTGATTAGATTAGAAGGAGTCCGGGCGTTACCGCAAATTCTGTGGGACTTGTGGTTTGTATGGAGCAGGGAGCACATCACCCAAGATCCCCTGATTTCTGTCTATCACCTGACTTAGCACGTTGCATGATCGTGACTAAGAGCACTATTGTTAAAACAAGAGCAACCATGGGGTGGCCAGTTTTTTAATAATATAAGTTTAACCGGCAACTTCTGACTAAGATCAGACTGACAGTTTTGTGCTCGTGAGATCCGTGTCTAAAAGTAAAAGCGCGAGACTCGGGTCGACGTGCGACGACGGGTCCCTAATAAAAGAATACCTAAGAGTATGAGAACTTCTAAATAATCAAGCCCTAAATTATGGTCAACAGATGCTTTGAAGCAACTTATCAAATATAGATTGGAGTCAGATTAGAATTAGTAACGGAGTCAATTAAAACCAAATTATAATGAATTACATAAAATATCATTAAAACACTGACTAAGACAGAACACATGAGATACCTTCACCCACGCCATTGGACTCCGCCAATGGGTGGTCCTTACAGTAGTGACGTGTAATGGTGTAGCTAGTTCAATGGCAGGTTGGCCTATGAACTCCTTGAAGTGTAAAGCTGACTTCTACCTGAAAAACTCTAAATATATGTCTCTTCAGTAAACTTATTAAATTGCATCTCTCTCTGCAACTCTGCACGAATCTGGTGTCTGTGGTCCCCTCCAACGACCACCAGTGGGAACCATCACCAGAGTATTCACAGGTCACAGGTGTCCCACAGGTGTCCCACATTGCTCATTATTGACTCTAAATATACCCTAGACAAACTCTTACTCATTGCGAATTTACTCATTGTGTTGTATCCCTGTGTATTACCCGGACTGTTTATTGGTTTTGTGATTGTTAGCTGTATTGATCCCTTTATCAACCACGATTCTGGATTACGCTTTATATTGTTGTTTGCTGGTGTTGACTTTTGCCTTTTGCCTGACTTTTGCCTGACTTTAGGCTTTTATGTATTTAAATCATATATCGGATATGATTCCAGCTTGTGGTTGTGAATGAAAAGGTGTCATATCAATCACAAGTTCAGTATGGAGTGCCACAGTGGACCTAACCGTAACCCTTTACGGTTCACATTTACATTTTCAACATTTATTCATGTGGCCAAATGAATAAATTGAATAAATCCAAAGTGACTTACTGTGAATTCTAGGTATACAATTTTACCAGTACTTACCAGTACCCACAACCTTTGCGCTGCTAACACAATGCTCTACCAGTTAAGCTACAGGAATGTTCACCCTGTACATACTGCCTCTGGGTGCATTTATTAAGGTTGAGTGACCCTTGAACTTGGAACTAGTTTGCAAAAGTATTTTTTTAAATAACCAAGTATAATCAAGTATTTAAAACGTTTTTAATTAATAGCCGTGGGTTCAGAGGTAAAGTTGTTCAGAATTAGAAGTTCTAACATATGACAGCAATATTTTGTGTATTTGTCAACTGCACATAATATTGTAGGGGTGGGTCTCTCTTGCTCCACCTTGTGTCAATCATAGCCTTATATGTAGTCATAATTTATTAATAATCAATACTAATCAGCATTTATGTTCAGGATGATTCATAATACAATAAAAATAAATCAATATTTATCCTCTTTTAAAAAAATTTCACCTAAATCTACTTAGGTAATAGTAAGATTTCTTAATTTGGCATGCCAGGAATCTGTAGGAAATGCGTCTTTCCATACTGCTTGAAATGGAAAGACAGGAGCTTTCCTAAGGTCTCTTCCACTGCAGGTAATGCAGGAATCAGCTGTTAATTCGCCATAGGACCATTTTTAGATGCTACACTTATTATAATAGTTTTTTTGTGTTTTTTTATTTTTGTGTTTTTTTCACATTATAGTGCTACCAAGTGCGTTTTGTTTTTTTGTGGGTTTCCTACATAGGTTTACCAAGTTTGGTGACCATACCTCATTCTCTTTCGAAATTATAGCCATTTAACGTAAAAGTGGCTCTACCCACTTCAAACATGTTGACAGCCCATTGCAAACATGAATAAAATCATGTATTTTAAAAAATAATTTACATTCAGCTTTTCAGTATTGGTTTGGTTTTCAATCAGTCGAAATACCCAGGAGTAGCTTCCAAAAGTAAATTATAGAATTCAAGATGGCACTTTGCACTCAGACTCATAATAAAAAACCTGTATCTGTAATTACAATAGAGCTAATAATAATAATACAAATTCCTACAATTACTATGGGGTTTAAAAGCTTTGCCCTTGAAATTTATGTTGAGTATAATGACCATTCCCATACAATTTCAACAATGGTGTATAAACTAAACCTAAACAAAGCTACCTAAAAGAAGACAATAAGGTGTTTGGTGAAATTTGAGCTGTATGAATTAACTTAAGTTTCTTCACACAGCTTGAATCTCACCGGACACCACTCTCAACCTCATCCCAGCATGTATCAGAGAAAGGCAGAAAGAGGCAAAGAGAGACAAAAGAGAGAGGGACAGAAACGGAAAGATATATATATATATAGAGAGAGAGAGTCAGTGCATGAGAATAAATTCTGTGCATCATGCAGATGGCGTGTTTAAAGTTAAAATGTTTACTAAATGTTACTAAAAATAAAAATTTATTATTAAACTCTTTTTGGCTGTAAAAAAGCAAACCTATACTGCATCAAACAGATAATAATTACATGAGGAAGTTTCTTTCCCTCACACAAAAGCACACCTGTGGTCTCCTTGTGGTGGGCAGGCGAGCTGCTGTGGCGGGCATGTGTGCCATCGGCAGCTGCTCTTTCATAATTAGGCAGTACCCCTATGTTAAAGGTGTTGGAGCTCTGAGCATGAACGTCTGACCCAGAAATCAGAACATTATCCAAGGCCCAGTCACTGCGTTCAGCCCCGTCATGCTGTGGCTGCCACCAGCGAATTCGAACACCCACAACACGGGCAGCAGGGGGGAGCAGGACATTCACAAACCTGCAGATAATACAGAAACATGAGAGTTATTTATCAGCCGCTATTTATTCGATGATTAAATGTTTTACACTGCACTTGTTATAGACTCAATCTTTGTAAAGTGTCCTGATTGTCTATTGCTGGTGCTGTTTGTGTCTTTCTTTTTATTTTACTCAGAATTGTTGGATTACCAGGTTATTTAGCAGGTATTTCATTCCAACGATATAGACATGTATTCACAGAAATATAATCAATTTGTTCAAAAATTTCTTGGCAACATCCCACAGGACACATTCAGAAAAGTTTCAGCACCCGCAAGGTGAGATGAGCTCTATCCGACCTGCCATCTCTTTAATAAAACATTGCAGCAACGAAACCAGGAGAACAGTGAAGGAACAGAAGGAGACATACTCAGGTTTGCTGTACTGGTCATAGAACATCTCCGTTAACAGGGTCCAGCTGATTCCAGCATTCACACTGAATTCCAGCAGCACACTCTGGTTGCGATGGCTGGGTGTAACCAGGCAGCCATACATAAAGTAGAACTGAATGAATTCAGCAGTGGTCAGATTCAAATCCACTGTGACCAGCTGACGGGAGCAGCTCTGTCCACCAGACCAAGAGAAAACAAACAACAGTGTTATATAATTTTTCTCATCACTGTCTCATTATTATGAGAGAAGGAGATATAACATAGCTTGCTGAAGAAACTCTGATAATGTGGAGTTTGCTCTGAGGCATGCAACAAATACAACTATCTGAAGATAGACTTTACACTAATGACACTGAAATTGATCCTCACATAACTATGAACACAACATAGTTATGTTTCTAGTTTCTAGGCAACTAGAGTAGAGACTGAAGGTTTTGGTCAATGGCAAAACTCTGAAAAGTTAATACTTATGAATCTACTTGTTTTTATGTTATATTATGTATAAATAATAAAATACCAAATACTCAATATTATACATAGCAGCAGAAGTAAGAAACATGAAGCAGACAGGCCGTAATGTATGGTTTTACCCCACTGAAGTGCAAGGCAGATCCTGAGGCCACAGCACCACACACAGTGCCAATCTTGCCTCCGGCCAGTAGGTGCCAGTGATTGACAACTGGTGCTCGGCTGAAACTGTCCTTTAGCTGCATGGGCAGAGAAATCAGAGGCTGCTCGCAGTCTTCACCTCCCCATTCAGAGTCACATCTAAGAGGCAAACGTCATAAGTAACAAATTGACTGCAGCTCACTTTAAGCATAATATGCGTCTTACAAGCAGATGCTCTGTCTGCAGCGACCATGTCCAGAACACATGCCAGGACAACCTTCACCAATGTACAGGTTATCCAGAGCCCACGTTTGTTGTTTATCAAATGGAGCTGGCTGGAACCAGCGAAAGCGTGTGGCTGATGACCTGAGCAATAAAATAACAAAAATTTCACTTAAAAAATCTTTTATTTTGTAGGTCTGCATAAGTTGTGTTTATGTTTACCTGGCATAGGCTGGTATAGATAAAGTAACTCTTCCCCACTTGTTGTATGTATCTGATAATAGTATTTTCTGAAGTGTGTAGGTCGAGCAGTCTGCACTGGGTAGACAATCTTTTACCAGCGGCAGCCATGTTAGACCCAGATCCAAAGAGTACTCCAGCTCCACTGCTACATACACACACACATCCAATCATAGAAAAATGCTTCTCATCAGTTTCAACAAAAACAGAGACACAGTATGTTTGGTTGGCGTACTGTAGCAGGATGATGTGACAGAGCAGGAAGCAGAAAAATCAAACTGGATGAAGGCGTCTGGACCCAAACTGATGTCCGTGGTAATGCCATACCGAGTGTTTGACTTCTCAATAAAAGCGAACGCTTCACCATCAGAGCCACACACTGGCATTCGTGTTCCACCAGGATGCAACAGCCAAGCACGTCCATTTGGGGAAGAAAAGTCATCCTCTAATGGCCCCCAACCACTTGCACTGCCACCCACAACCAGCTACACACAAACAGATGTTTCTCATGTACTGATGTATTTATGGTTCTCAATTAACATACCACTGAAACATCCAAAATCAGCATGACTTAAATTTGTTACTTTGACAAACTTTGAATTCTGTGTGAATCACATATTAAAGGAACACTCCTTTAATATGGTTCATTCTCCAACTCCCAGAGTTTATAAATTGAGTTTAACAGTTTTGGAATTAAATCTCCACAATGGATTCCAAAACTAATCCAATCTCCAGTTCTGGCGATACCAATTTTAGCATAGCTTAGCATAGTTCATTATGCTATGCTAAAAGTGGTACTGCCAGAACCGGAGATTGGCTGAATGGATTCCAAAATGGTAAAACTCAACTTGAGCCTATCTTTTAAAAAACGTGGAGTGTTCCTTTAATAGTATTTTGTCAAAATTGTCTCATTTATGATTATAACCTCTGTTTCCTGATGAAATGAAAGAGACATAGTGTCAATGATGTGACACTAAGAGTTTATTGTTAAGAGCCCCAAACATGTATGCTCTTTATAGGAAAGGTCAATGAAAATTGGTGTGTAAAATTTGTATGTTAACCTCTGCCCCAGTCATACAAGTATAAAAGGAGATGGCCTGCCACACCACTCAAGTTTTGTGCTGAGGAACCAGAGATATGAGTTGATCATATAGCAGGTTATTATGGCATGAGGAACACAGCAGGCACCTGCTGGAATAGCTTGGAAAAGTGTTCTACCCTCTCCTGGATGAGGAGCACTACAGAGACCACATGATCCCACAGGGAGGTAATGTGGAAGTATATCTCATGTAAATTCATCAGAATAAAAACACTAATGAGGAAAGGCTTACTTTGGAGGACCCCGTTGTCTGAGAGGATGTACAGCCACAGTGGTGGAGACAGAGCTGTACTGAGGGGAAGACACAGGGTTTACTGTGGGGGAAACCTGTTAGTAGAAAATACATAATATGGAATTACCCAAATGGAATCGCTACGTACGGAACACTGAGCTCAGGTACAGGGGTTAACCTCAAAGGGACATACACAGGCCTGATGAGAAAGCCCCTCCTCTGGGCTTGTCAGATACAAAAACTGTATTACTGTCAATAAATACTGTCAACCCTCACCAATTGTAGGGAAGAAATGTTGACTATGCATTGAATCGTAAAAAATCACTGGAATTGAACCAGCAACCTACTGATTACAAGCCTGACTCTTTAACAAGTAGACCACCAATGTCCCTTGCATCTTGCTTTTCCACTTAAATCCAAGATGTCTGTTGTAGCCACAATGTGCATCGAGACCTGTACAAGTGGGAATCCCACTTGTAAGAACACCAGCACCCATGTAATTTTTACATGCTAAGTGCTAAGGTGCCACCTCAGAACAAGTCTGCAGCCAGTGCTGAAGTGGTCCCATATTTGTCAACCCAAGAAAAATACCACCCCCAAGGATAAGTCTCTTAAATAATTTCATGAATCACTGTCTTCCAACTGACTTTAGGAAGGTCAGCCCTAACTGCATATGCTTTTTGGTTCTGTCACTTAGAGACAGAATCCAGCACCAAACAAAGAAAAAGGATGCTCTGGACTGGGAGCAGAATATTTTCTTTTGACTCTTATATGCTCTAGAAGGCACTGATATTCTTGTGCCAAATTAAAAGAGATCTTGCAGCTGAGCCAAATAGGCCTGTCATCAAGATAAATGGGAATGTGCACACCCTGTTACCCCAGTGGAGCTAGAGAAGCCCATGTTACTTTGGTAAAGATGCAAAGAGACAGGGATAGACCAAAGGGAATGAACTTGTACTGGTATGCCCGTCCTCAAAGGCAAACCATAGGAACATGCTGAGGCAGAATTGACACGTGAATTATGCATCTTTCAGTTGGAAAGCTGCAAACGTTTCACACTGATGCCAGATTAAATGGAACCAAACTGACCTAACTGTCAGCAGGCAGGAGATATTTCAAAATGAAACATGACGGACACAAATTCATGCCACACAGCAGAGGCATACACAACTGAGGCAGAGGCATACATTTTCATTTAATTTTCCTAAAACCTATTTCTCCCAAATAGCTTTGATAAATTAAAAGGTAATAGCAGAGAACTAAATATCAATGTAGCATTGGTAATAATAAGTATACTAATATTAAGTGTTTTAAAACATGGGTCTTGTTTATGTCTTGGTGTAGCATCTCTTTACTTTATCAATAACCCAGGGACTGTGGAAATGGCCATTGTCAGATGGCTGCCACCAACGCAAGCGTGTCGCTGAAGTACGAGCTTTGAGGGGGATCTCCAGGGCCACCAGGTGAGCCTGGTTACTGTTGTTACTGTACAAGAACTCTTGAAGAAGAGTCCAGGTGAGTCCTCCATCCACAGAAAACTGCAGGAGCACTAACTGAGAGCGTGGATCAGGAGCAGCCTTCCCACAGCCCAACCGCAAAAAGAACTGCACAAACCTGTATAGAGACAGACTTTTTGATAATGATAATGACCACATGATAGAGAGATTGCGTGTTGCACACATCAGTACTCCCTACACTGAGAGTTGTTGTGTGAATGTGTAAAAGAAGCATCTGTGTGCTGTACCGAGCATTATAGAGGTCCAGATCTACAGTCTCCAGCATACGCAGACCATCCTCACTGAAGAACAGGTGGTTTCCACTGGTTGTAATTCCACATTTTCTTGAAGGTTTTCCTCCACTCATTAATCTGAAATGTTTAGATTCCTGAACACCTCCTACAAAAGACACAAAGATCATCTGTCACACAAATGCTACACAAGACACAAATGCAGAGAGCAATATTCAGAATGTTTGAACAATATAATTAAACATTAATACATTAATGTTTAATGTATTTAACATTAATTCCATAACTTTTTTTTGAGTGTTCCTAGATGCTGCATATCAAGTTTTGTGCAAACTGTACAAATACTGTGGGAGGAATTTAAATAAAGCAGATTTTCAATATAACTTAAAATGGCAGACAGAAAGTACCATTGACAAGGAGAAATGTGGTAAGTTAGGACATGAACCTAAAGCTACATGACAAGTCATCATGACATTCAATCATTTATTATAATAATTTAAATATTTTGTTGTTAATTACTTAACTACTTATTGTGAGTGGCGCCACTAAGTTTTAAAAAAAAACATACTTTTAATAATAAGATAATATTTTCTGTCATCACCCTTTAGAGCTTGACCCCAAAATGATAGATAAGGCGAGTAGTAGAGTACAAAATGAGTAGTAAAATTGCAAGTGATAAGTGAAAAGTGAAGTGAAAAAAGTGAAAGTGACGTGTTTGTCAGTCCATCATGAGGAGTAAACACACACTTTAAGTCGTTAACACACACAGTGGGCAGCTATCCCTGCAGTGCCCGGGGAGCAATTGGGGGTTAGGTGCCTTGCTCAAGGGCCCTTCAGTTGCTACCTGCCAGGGCTGGAATCGAACCAGCAACCTACTGATTACAAGCCTGACTCCTTAACCAGCAGACCACATCAACAAAGGAAATAATCAAGGCAGAGTGTGACATACATTGTATAAGTGTTTCTATCTGCAGCCAGAAGATGGGGACATTGACATGTTTGTTCAACAGGTAACCTCACATTATTCTTAACCTAGTTAATGGAAAAGACATTACACACTGATTAAATTTTTAAAAATATGATCTTCCAAACTCTATTCGTATAGTTGCATCCAATTACTGGTTGTTGGCAGTTTTAGTGAGACAGTAAACATTTAACTGGATTAAAAGCAATACATAATAATTCATTATGTACCAAAATGTAGGTCCAGAATAATTCATTTATATTTTTTGTCATGTCATTGGAAGAGACAGACATTGTGCACAGTACAGAAAATGTATTTAGCTGTTTGCATAAATACTGTTACCTTCAAAATCCTCTTTCAGAAAATCAGGATTTGGCAACTCTGGGACAGAGCAGTCATGTCCAGAGTAACCAGAATCACAGTCGCAGTGGTTGCCCTGAACACATGCCCCATGCCCATTACACATGTTCTGACACTGAGGGCCAATATATACTTTGTCCAGAGCCCACGTGGATGGACTCGTTCCACCAGAGTAAAAGCCCTGATACCAGCGGAACCTCACAGACCTGAGAAGAGCATTGATATACCATTAGATTCGGCTAAGAAGAGCAAACACATAATAAATTCATTAGAACGTTTGCTTACCCACACAATCGCAGCTTGCTTAAGTGGATGATCTCTCTCCTCCAGCCTTGGGTGGTGCCGGGGTAGTAGATGCTAGCTGGATGGAGCTCAGTAGAGCAAAGAGAACTGATTCTGGGTCCCCCAGCACACAAAGGAACTAACAGATGCCATGTGGCTCCAAAGTCTCGTGAAAACTCCAGATGAACAGGGTTTAAGGAGGAGCTTTCAGTGGTGCAGCCGACATTAATCTACATAGCACAGCAGAATCAGAATAACAACAACATATCGTACAGTTAGAGGACAGATTATTAATAATTAACAATAAAAAAAAACATTTGCCTTGAATTGTAAAAAGGTTTCTAACCCTCTGGAGTCCAAGCCTTAAAGACAGATTGAGGCAGCCTGTTACACATTTTTACGTTTTTCATCTGATTAAAAACATTTATGCAAAAATGGCATGCTAACACCTCAGCAATCATAATATGATATTAAAGTGAGGGTAATTTGTTTTTTTACATTAAAAAGCAGTGAAAAAATAGCCTTACAAAAACGCCTTCAAAGAAACCACTAACTGGTCATTTTTTAAGTTTGCACCTTATAAATGTAAGTGTTGGCTACATAAAATAATAAAGAGCATTCAGAAATGTTATGTAGTTTCAATACAAATTGTAAAAACTTCAGACTACCTATGTTTCCTTTCAGGAACTCAAGCTGTGTCGAAATGCTATGGGAACGTCTTCAGAAAAACCACACTCTGAATCATGTGTGAAATCAGTCCAATGGGGAGGAGGGCACAATGATTTTTATCATGTGTGAAATCAGTCCAATATGTCACAGATTTGGTGACGTCACAACCAGGTAACCTAAAAGTGTGTGCGCAAAGCAACCCTGTAGCTTCTGTTATTTAGTGAAGCGCTCTATGTGAATTGTTTTTCTGATTTTTCTGTTATTTATAATATATCGTGTTATTTATCCTTAGAGATAGGAAAAATTCCAAAAAGACAAGAGGGTTAGAGAGCATGCAACATTTTAAATCATGTTTCTCCTCACTTGCGATAAGAGTACTATCTACGAGTTGGATAAAGACGATTTATCTATTGAGGGAGCTGACTGCCTGCATGCAAGCAGAATTTAATGCATTCAGTTTGCTTACGGAAGGCCTCTTCTTTTGCTGAGGCAGAGCGGCGTCTGCGCTTGTGGGGTATGCATATTAATATGGTGAAGGGAATTGAGAGGCAAGTCTTTATCTCATTCCTCACCCACCAGTTCCTCTGCGCTCTCTCTCTGGGTTTGGAAGTCTGCTCTCCAGTCTCTTCTTCCCGAGGAGAGAGCTTGATTGTCTACCTCCTATCCACTGATGAAGTTGATGTGGAAAGCATTGATAAGTCCTCTCTGTCTCCACATATGAAGAACTGTACTTGGCTCGTATCTACAGCCCTGCTTCTAACAATTATGGTAATGTGGCGGGGCTGTACAAGCATGGGTATAGGATGATGCCTTTGGGTAGAGCAGACATAGTGCACCGTCCAAGCTACTGTGCACTACCTTAGCCCTGGAGTGCAGTGATTAGGGTTAGGGTTACCATCCCATTACCAGCTCTTCACACAGGGTCATAAAAAAGCAGTACATCACCTCCTTTTGCCCCACCCAAGGGTGCGGGTGTTGCGATGCTTGGGGTAGAAGTCCTGCAAGTCAAGACCACTTTCAGAGATGGCAGGCAGCAACTGAGGTGCCCTTGAGCACGGCACCAGCATTTGGGGATTTCAGTGATAGATCTCCACTGCTCCAGGTATGTGTTCAGGACATGCAGTGTGTGTGTTCACTCCTCACTTAGGATGGGTTAGATGCAGAGGTCACATTTAATTTCATTTAATGCATTCTTCAAAAAAAACATATCACACACCTTGGTGGGGTCTGAGAAGGGTGGAATGAAAAGAAGACAACCTCTTGAGGAAGGAACCCAACGAGCTGGTCCCTCCTCAACCCAGGGAGTCCAGGCTCTACAGCCACTACTTTATTGTTCTAAAGAAGGATTGGAGGTTGTGCCCCCTTTTAGATCTGCGTCTTATTAACTGCTCAGTTATGGAACTGAAGCTCAAGATGTTCACTGTGACAGGTCAAGACTGTGACAAAGCAGGTCACAGTCTTGCAGAGGGCACAATAGATGTGAAAGACACAAACTTTCACATGCCTATCCTTCCTTAACAAAGAACGTTCCTGAGGTTCACTTTCAGGGGCAAAGCTTACCAGTATCAAGGTCAAGCGGTGCTGCCTACAGGCTGGCACACCAGATCCTTTTGTGGTCCCAGATGTATTCTCCTCTCATAGAGAGCAGTTTACATCCCTGGAAGCTACCACTGGAAGCAGTTTAAAATTTGCTGGCCCATGTGGAGGCTGCCATCCTGCTTTGCACATCTACTGACTGGAAATGCTGACAGTGTTTCTTGCTTTTAAACATTTTCTCCTAGACCTGAGAGACCGCCATGTGTTGGCGCACAGCAGTGGTTTCTTACATCAACCACCAGGGAGGTCTGCGATCATGCCCCCTTTACAGGCTGGCACACCAGATTCCTGTGTTCGAGTCCCAGGGGAAACCCTCTCGTTGAGAGCAGTTCACATCCCTGGACACAACTGGAGCAGACATCCTGTTGAGACAGGGGCCGAGGATCAGGGATTGGATGCTTCACCCTGAGGTGGTGAAGCACATATGCAGAATCTTTAGGCAAGCCCAGCTGGACCTCTTCGCTTCTTGAGAGACAGCGCAATGTCCATTTTGGTTGTCTCTGACTTATTGTCTCTGCAAGCACTGAACACATACAACGACATTGATGGATAAATACAGACCAGTTGTTTATCTGCTTTTGGTCCCTACTACTAATTTCTGTTTCAAGCTGTAATATATCATCATGTGTTTGTAATAACATAAAAAATCAAATCTATATTTTGTGATATGTTATTTGTTTCTGGGACAAAAACAGATCTTTAGATGGGTGTTTACAACAGTTAAAAAGGATCCCCACCCCCGGAGGAATGGAACTTCAGAGGGTTAAAGTGTCTCATGTAACATCTGAAGCTATACCTCAAATTGAACAACTGTGTTTTCATTAACATCAATTTCTCGGGTGGTAATCGAGTGTTCCCCTAGTTCACTGGACATAAACACCATAGCTGACTCATCTTCCCTGCAAACAGAAAGAGAGGAATAAACATAAACAGAAAACTCAACTTCACAGAGCTGCAGAACCTCTCTGAGAACACAAGAATTTCAAAATGCACATGCTGTGGTTACTAAACCACATAATTACATGCCACTTTGAAATACTTTCTTGTTTTGATTAGTCAGTCATAACATTCTGAGATCTGTTATTGCCAATAGCTTGGCTAGTTCTTGTAAGCCTTATCTATCACTGTTTCTATCACATATACATATATAAATATATGTATGAAGAGTTTAGTTTCAAAACAGGATTAATTCACAATTGTTAAATAGAGAACAATAGAGTTTTCTACTATTTAGCTACTAATTTCTGTTTCAAACTGTAATATATCATGTGTTTGTAACAACATAAAAAATTATATCTGTATTTTGCTTTTAAACCTTTATTAAACAAACAAATGCTTATTTTTGTCACGAACGGGGTTGTGACGTTAGTGAAGGAGACGGAGGCGGACCCATGTGCAGGTTCTTTATTGAAGCGTCAAGGCATTTTTATATAGGCAGGGATAAGAGACAGGCAAACAGGTACAAAGCAGGTAATCCAAAACACGTAATCCAAACAGAGCGAGGGTCAGGGGCAGGCAACAAAAAAAAACATAGGCAACAAAAAAACGTACCAAAATACAGAGTCCAAAGTCCAAAGCCAACAAGAGAGTCCAAAAACACAGGGAACGAAAACAGGGAAAACACAAGGAAAAGGCAAACCAACCCTTCGCAACTTCCTGTTTGCTGACTATATGACAACATGCCAGCAAACAGGAAGTTGCGAAGTGTTGGTTTGCCTTTTCCTTGTGTTTCCCTGTGTTTTCTTTCCCTGTGTTTTCACCAAAGAAGAAGCAGAGGGA
>JBAJNP010001984.1:0-53069 GCA_036877545.1 Yasuhikotakia modesta | reverse complement strand
TACAATACTAAACACCTTTTGCAGAAGATGTAGCTTTCAAAGTCATTTGTGCAAGTTCGTCTCTGACTCATGTCAGAGATCAAAACCACGGCATGTTATTAATTGGTTGTTAATATGTTGCAGAGCCGCGATCTGCTGTGAGTCACAGCGTTTGTTTTCTGCCGGAAAAAGCTAAATTCATTGCGAGGTCTCTGGGATGTCACACTATCTACAGGATATGTCAGAAAACAACCTTGTGATTGGCTGGTTTTCTCTGTAATTGGAGAAACGATTCTCTTTCATTTAAGGCTGTAATTTTGTCAGTCTCAGATTAATAGATTGCAGTGTGTGTAAAGGGAGAAAATTGTTTCTGATATCCTCACAAATGTCTGGCAATAACAATTATGACATTAAGTTTCTTTGTCTCGCTTTAGTAATTTAAATAGCCAAATAATTCTAATATTCAAAATCTGTAAAATCTGGAATTTCACTGGCTGAGTTTTAATAAATGACTCCATGGATGTTTAATAACCTTTTGTTTCATTGTTGTCTCAACTGAACTTTTGGTTGGTTGATATTGGCAGATGTTTTTAGCAGTTTTGCCAAACTTGTTTGTGCACCATTTTATCATGTTCTTCTGAGCTATCAGTGCTACCGTTGAGGTTCATTTATCACAGCTACAGCTAACAGCTACCCACACACCCACCATTCAACCTAAACCTCTGAGGATGCTGTAGCCATGGAGATACTTTGGTCATAAGAGAGAGCGAGAGAGTATGAGAGAGAGCAGGAGAGAGAGAACAGAGCTGACTCATGCAACTACTAGATTTTCACAAGGCAGAGTGACCAACACATCAAAAATAGATTCAGAAAGGAAACAGAAATATCTTTTCATGAACTCACAAGACTCCTTTTTACTCTCAACATTAATAAAAATCTATAAAAATTTACTTGCATTTATTTCAAATTTTATTGCACATTGCTGGTTGTATTATGCATTAGTCATCCATGCATAATATTTTTAAAAAATGTCTGTTTTTATTGGATGCACAAAAAGTGTTTTAGATGCATGTCTAATAAAATAAGCTACATGCCCTGGATGTGTTGCCACTAATACAAACTTGTAAAGCTCAACGGACATAAAAGTGTTGTTTCAGAGAGGCTGTCATTGTTAAAAACAGCCAGAATGGACATGAATATGTATTCGATTGATTCTTTTTGAATGCCATTTTTGTTACAGTACTGGTGCAAACTTTCCGATGTTCTTCTCTGTCTATCACTCCATCTCTGTTTCTCTCCTGGTCATTTCACACCCTTCCCATTGTTATTCCTCTATTGGAATCCATTTACACCCGCACCAACGGTCTTGTGTTGAGAGCTGCTGGTTTTCACACATGCTGATGAGGTTGGGGAGGGCTCTGTTTTGGCTGGGGCGGGAGACTGTCTGCGGCCTGGGGGGAGGCGTATGAGGTAGGTGTAGGAAATGCAAGTAAACACATTAATCCCACAGGACTCCTGCAGTGTTCCGAGTGAGAACGGGAGCTCAGTAGGACCAAAAGAGTTAAAGCCTCTCTTAGAAACATTGACCCCCTCCCCCAAACCTTTGTCCCAAATGCAACTGAAAGCTGACTGAGTGTGTGGGAACTCAGCTTTGGTTAACAGACTAAATTAAACGAGGCCAGATGCCGAAATGTCTAAACGCCTGGTGTGTCTTCGATTTAAACAAACTTTGCAGTAACTGGAGCAAAATTTGCAACTCTGTTACCTAATTTTAAGGAATGCAGTTCAACAATGCAATAAATGCGRTTTTATTATTGTTTAGCAATGAAAATTATATAAACATTTTAAAAATGTTAATATATTCTTAATAAATGAGGCTAGTCAGTGAACACATTTGGGATCTACAAAATCAGTTGGGGTTGAATGTTGGTTTTTATTTTTCAGTTTGGTAACAGGGTTGAATAAGTTTGCAAAATGTAGTCAGAATACATTTGGTGTAAAGAAAATGTCAAATAATGTCATTTTCTTGTGAGATAACATTACAATTGGATGCTCCATCTAGTGATGTAACATTAATATGTCAGGTTTAATAGTACATTTAACATACCATAATCTTTGTAACACAAATTTTAGACCATTATTGTGTTTAAATGTAACAGGACACCAGTTTTTGCAGGAGAATTGCCACACATACACACTGAGAGGTAAACTAAACCACTGAGACAACTGTTGAGCCAAAGAGAGAGTTTGATCAGCTACAGTGTTGCCGAAGATAAACAGTGTTTAATATGGCCACTGAAATACACTGCAATTAAACCTGTCTAAATCTTGAACTTAAATGAACTTACAGTTTGTCTTTTTTTAGTAAATACACAGTGCTTTTACTAAAACTCACATCTCACCGTTTCTATTATTTAAACCTTTATGCTTCTAAGACATATTTTTTCTGAAAGGACTTGTTCCAAACTGCTATATCACAGAAAGGAGTCTGCTGAATAAATGAATAAATTGTCTTATTGTCCATAAAACATCTTATTGTCCATAAACGCTAAATCTCTTTATAAACGCTACCATTAGGCATCATCACTTGGCACAGGGCATCTGTTACACGGGCATCGGCACATTTCACCAGCATGACGGCTGGCATTTCACAACAACCTGCCAGTCGTTCAGTGACGCAAAGTTGTTTTGATGTTGCTTTTTGATCTTTTTTACAATGTGCTGAAAAAAAAACAGGACAGACCGTTGAAAATGTCAGCTTGCCATTACTTTCTGCACAGCTATAAAAACTGAATGGAGATTGGGATTTGAAATTGGATTTTGATCAGAAAGAAAGTGAAAGAGTTAAAGAAAGAGTGTTTAGTGTCTACAGTTTATTAACCTTTTGAACAGAGGTGAGAAGCTGTGGTCAGGTGATGTCATTTTGTCTCAGATAAAGGATGACAGTGATTGGACGGTGTTTTGTGTCTTTTAAAACACACTGCTATTCTACTTACAAAAAAGAATCACCACAGATTAATTATTAAGATAATGTCTTATTGTTATTATTGTTTAAGTTTTTATAAATTACCTGTACCTTGGACTTCCACATTTTTAAGAAAGAGAATGCTGGTACAGTTTCAGTACACAGACAGATATAACCATTTAAACAAGGCAAGTAATGATTTTAATAAAAACTAAACAACTTGTTTTTAACAAAGAGACACAGACCTTTAACATTCAGTTAAATTTTCACTGACCTTTAGACCAGAGCCTGAGCAAAACACACACACACGCACACACGCACACACACACAGTAATCCTGCTGATCACGTTGTCAACATTTTCACTTCATGTTGTGAGCACAGCAGATTTATCAGTGAATATTTAATCACTGTGATGGCTTGCACAGAAGGTCGGCCATCCAATCACCTGCTGCCATTATAGAGTAAGAAAACGATTGGCTGACAGGCTCAAATAAAGCAGAGGTGAAGAGTGTGAATCATTTTTATACAGTTTGTGTGTTTGCTTTAGGTACTCCATTGTTTTAACTGGTACGACTAGTGTGTTATCTGGTGAAAACATGCCTGCCTGCTTCACAATGTCTTGTCCATGACACACATAAAACATGTTAACACAGCAATTTCTAACAAGCTTAGTGAACTTTGAACATCTCAGGTTTCGGTTGAATTGACCATTGCATTGAAATACTGTAGCTGGTCTTAAGGTTTAGGGATGAGAAGAGAGGCTGAAGGTGTGGTAACAGGCTTCATGTTTTCACACTCATGGTGGGGTGACTGGACTCATCGAGAACCCAAACGTGTGACCATCTGTGCTTGTGCTGTTATACTGCCATCTCTCTGTTACTGCCTGCATGGATTCCATTCATAACCGGATATATGTTATATAATAATAACCATAAAACGTTACTTTACAGTAATTGTGAAGTATTGATCTATTTGACTTAGTTATAGAAACGTCTGTGGTAAAAATATCACATTTGGTTGGATTTATGCAGTGTGCGTTCCTATCTGTTCCCATCAGACCAGTGAGAAAAGAACAAATTTATGCAGCGTTTATGTTGCGTTTGCTAGTCAATAGGACCCAATGGTTTCATTTTGGCCATTTCTAATATGAACACTTACCATCCATTACATGTTGCCTGGCAACCACAAAGCGTCCATTCACTGCAATTTATTTATAAAGTGGATGTTGATATAACAAACAAAGCCAAAAGCCCTTATTTAAAAAGTGCTGAAACAGCAGAGTTTTCCAGTGTGGTGGGGTTATTGAACAATATATTGCAGGCAGTTATGCACCATTATTTGACAATATTAACTACAGAAATCGTGTGTTTAGAAACCGAAAACAGATATAGTGACAACACATGTCGGATTTTTGAACCTTAAACAGAGAAAAATTGCTCTTTTAGCTCACCTATAAAAACATTAAAAAATGGTAGATCATGGGATAAACTACTAACAGGGTGTTAACAACTTTTCGTATGGTTTCTGATAAAAGATAAAAGTAAAAAGGTAAAATGAAACAACAACATTTTAATTTAGATTTAATAGGAGTGAGTTCGCTAAAGCTGAGAAGAAACAAGGACGAGAAGTGTGTGTGTGTGTGTGTGTGTGTGTGTGTGTGTGTGTGCTGGGAGTTCGCTAGAATACAAGGCAATGCTGCCCCCTAGTGTTTTGATAAAGCTGCTTTAATAAAGAACGTTAAAACGTTCCCAGGCTTTATTATTATTTTCCAGAAAAGTAATCACAACCGATAACTCATGTAGATGATAAATGAATGTACTTCTGTAGTAACCTACAAAATAAGCAAATCCAAGTCTTATTTTCCGGACCAGCAGGGATGTTTTTACCAACATTAAATAATTGTTCTAATGGGCACTTTAGTGTTTAAATTATGACCATCGTGTTAACATCAGTTTAGTAAACTGTCATGATTGTTAACGTAAATGTTATTATTCGTTAAAAACTTATCAAAATGGAGGTTTAGTTGAAATAAGTTTGAAAGGGAGTTTTCATTATACAGATCAAAACAAACAAAAACTAATAAACAAATGACACAGTTTCAAAATGACCATTTATTTTTTCTATTTTTCTTTTTTGTAAAAGAACATAAATACTGCTAGATTTTCCTTTTACACAATTATATTCCATAAAACATTATTTTCTGTTTCAAATCTGTTATAAATTAAAATAATATGCATGCAGGTTTGCATTTCCATCTTTATTTTTCAACTTTCACAAAAAGGAAATATGGACACATTGTAATTCTTTAATCCGGAGCTGCTGAGAAACGGGAACGAGCGGCTCGATGGAACGAATGAATGTTATGGATTTACAGGGAAGTTCCGTCTGATTGTCAGAATTCAGAGATGAATATTCTGTTGTCAAAAGGGCATCAACTGCCAAAGTCCTCATGTTCATTCATCCTCATTATTATATAACAGAGAAACATGCCCATTAACAGATGCATACGATAAAGGACTGAACTTCTTGCAGTCGGTAGATTTTCCGATTTTCCATTTTTTTGAAAATGCACAAACTAGCATAAACTAATAAGGCAAAGATATGCAAGCGAGGAAATCCGTGATTTGCCAGGAATTCGGTCTGTAAGTGTCTGAACATGGTTCACGTTTCAGGATGGACGTCCACAGCCAGTCTCTGTTCTGAGATGTGGCGCGCCGCCCGCTTCCATGAGGTCACTGTATCCACTGTAACTTACAATGCACCAAATGCCACAATTTTAGCTGTTAAATTACAAAAATTAACTTTGAAAAGTGAATACTTGCTAACTCTGAAAGATCAGATCACAGCAACACTTTTGTTCAGCATTCCTGTACATCCCATTTAACTGTATTCCTAGCTAAAAAATCGCCCCAATAACAAATAAGTCAAGGGGCAAAAAATATCAGTGCTCTCCAAATGTTAGCATCATGCTAAACTTCACAGATGAGTCTTTGACTTTTTGTATTGTTGCTGAATCTCAGAACCCCACAGTTTACAGCAGACGTGGAATTTCCATCCCTTAATATCCCGAGAAAATTCAGAAATCATGGAATTTAGGACTTGAATTTTAGGACCCTTAGTAACAAAAGACAACTGGCAGTAGGTTTGTGTTACGTTATTAAAATGTTCCATTTTGTCAGTCACTTACTGGCAAATATCCCAAACCAAAGATCAAACTATATTTGATCTTTGTCTGCTCAAGTTATGCACTAATGACTGGGAAACATGCGTTCAAGTAACATGCTGGCAATAATGGTATAACAATGACTAACTAAGCCCCTTGTTTTCAGGGATTCAGTGTGTATCTCCTGTATAACTTCTTAGCTATTGCTAGCTTCACAGAAGTTTGTATTTTAAGCGCACACCAGTCCATTTCAATGGTAAACATATGCTTGGTTCAGCTAAAATTAAATCTGTTATTTTTTGGAACAGAATAGACAAACCAATAAAGTAAACAAGCACATTATTATTTAAAAGCATAACAATGGTCCCATCTCTGCTGCCCTGGATGTTGAAAGGTCTGTTTCCCAGAGGCGGATACTTTAAGCCACATATAAGCAGATGGAAATGCCGGCTTTGGTCAGATGATGAAGGTTTAGAACAGGTTTCTGCTCTCAAGCTCAATAGATCTTAATGTAGAAGAAAAAACAAAGGAAGATGTATACAATTCTGGACAGCAGCCATCTTGGCTTGTTGGCTCAGGAGTGAAGGACAAAACAGGGCAGGATGGCTCAGAGCCGATGGCGAGAGTCCTGGCTGTAGCTGCCCGGGGAACTGCGGTTGCGGTGGGGCTTGTAGGTGTCCTGGTACGGGTCCTGGTAGCCCTGCTGCTCTTCCATGTAGGGGTGGTCTCTGCCACCGCTGCCGTGCTGTGAGCCTGAGGACCCCCGGTTTCGTCCCTTGTGTGCTCGTTCGTTGTGGTAGTTCTCGTCTGAGGTCATCAGGTTGCGACGTTCATTGGGGGTGGAGTGGTCCCCAGTGTGGTTGGCGTGCCGTGTTTTTTGAGCCTGCTGATTCTTACGTACAAGCACAAAGTAAAGAGTTAGCGCTAATGTTAAAGGAACAGTTAACCCAAAAATGTACTCACACTCAAGCCATGACAGGTGTGTGAATTTCTTACTTTAGCTGAACCCAAACAAAGGGTTTTCTAAATTGGGTCATGAACTGTCATGAAAGGCGTTTTCTTAAAGTCTTTTTTATTGTTTTGCACTGTTAATGCTATTTAGCCCCACCCACCTGTATTATTCGGTGGGTGGGGCTAAAGAGGTATTTAAAATGGGGCGTGGCTTTTCTGAGGAAGTTATTCGCATTACTGTGACATTATAATCACAGACTTTTCAAACCAAACCAATGGCATTTGAAATTATTATATGGCATTATTATTATATGCCATATTAGTCATTCAAAAATATACAGTCATTTAAAAATATACAATATACTATACAGTAATGTCTATATATAGACATTAATTGCTGGTAATAAGAATGAGTGACTATACAGTGTTGTGTGTGACTGTGTTTGTTCACCTGCAAGCCGGAGAGGGCAGATGTGGTGTACGGGGCGAGGGCAGCAGTGCCCAGGTTTCTGCCCAGCAGAGGGTTGAGGGGGGTGCTGCTGGAGGTGTGAGTGGCCTTCCAGTACGCCTCAAGATACTCAGCCAGGTGCTCACATGCATCTTCTAACTGATTCTCATCCAGGATGATGTCAAACATCTCCTGGTAAGGAGGAACACAGATATGAGATGCATTCAAAATATACTGATGAAGTGTCTTAATGTTTGATAATGTGTGAAACTAAAATATCTGTTTTAAAAGGACAATTCAGCCAAAAATGAAAATTCTGTCATTTATTGACTCCCATATTATTCAAATTCCATATGACTTTTGTTCTTTTGTTTAATAACTAAAATGGAAGGTAATAAAAAAAAAACGCTTTTTGTTTTATGGAAAGAAAGACATACAGGTTTTAACAGGGATGGGTACGTTTGTATTTTGGGTGAGCTATTCCTTTAAGATTTGTCCTAGTGCGTGTGGGTGGATGTTTGTATGTAATGCGTGACGCACCGGAGGACACTGCGCTAGTTTATCTGCTGCTACGAGCTGCACATTGAGATGTTTACTCTGAGACTTTCCTCTGGACTTGATGAGCCTCTGGAGAACCTACAAAACAGATGAGACAATTAGCCTGTGTTCCATCAAAGTTTGTAGTATAAAGGACAGGCCACCTAAAAATGATTCTGTCATCACTGAACACAAATGTATTGCATCTTGTGCATCTTCCATAAATGAAAATGAATGGTGACTATAGCTGTTCCTGGTCACTATTCACTTTATTATACAAAAAATAACAGCGTAGACTTTCTACTAAATATCTTAATTTGTGTTCCAAGCAAGAAATACATGGGTTTCCAATGTCATGAGGGTGTTTATGTTTAAATTAACAATCCCCTACTTGTTGGTTTAGTCTTTGTCTAATAACACACTACAACAAGACAGGAATGAAATGAATGGTAGTACCTTTGGAGAGGACACTTTGACATGGACGATGATGGGAGCCAGCGATGTCTTCATCAGCTGTGCAGGATGGTTTATGGTGTCTGCGTCCAGCACAACCAGCTGGAGAGAGCGAGCGAGTTCAAATATGCGCTCAATCTCGCTCTGTACCTCAGCTGCAAATGTATATCACACACAGAGTCACATATTATTACCTGTACAGTTACGGTAGTGATCGATTCTCAGTTATATTGCTTTATATCACATTATATTGTTTTTATGTGCATATTGATTTGACTGAGGAATGCCAGTTTAGGAACATTCTGAATGAAAGACAATTTATGGTCTTGCTTTGATGGTTCATATAAACACAGAAAAATATATGTATTCAGTGCTGCACTTACAATAGTAGCCTATGAGGTAAGTGTACAACACTGACAATAAATATATAAATACATTTTAAATAAATATATAAAACTGTCACATTTCTTTCAAGAACAATTATTACTCTTGGTGAGACGGAATTGTTGACCCTGTTTGTGCTGTTATATCTAATCTTTTAGCTCAAAGCATAAAAACACATTTTTATGGCATCCAGACAAAAATAGAAAAAAAACAGAAGGGGTTGTAACTATTTGTAGCACAGTTCAAATCAGACAAACTTATGACCAGATAATGTATAACTATAATGACAAACACCCCTACTTCAGTGCTGTCGCTAGACATGCAATTAAACTAAACTCAGAATGTTCCTTTAATAACATTTTGTCAGGTGTGTTTTGGATCTCGCTGTCTCACCAAGGCTAGATCTGGTATTTGAGCGTTCAATTATGGCTCGCTTGCTGGGATTGTTAAGCACTGATCTCTTTGCCAGCGAAATGTCGGCCGTCACACGTGTGATCGTTATCCTGCGACAATAAATAAATAGTGGTTAGCTGTGCTAAATCACTTCTTATAACATTTACAACAGTCTTCTAAGAGATCTTCTAGAGTTCTGATGAGATTTGCAGGACCATTGTTCATTGAAATGACAGCTTGATCATCTAAAAGCGCTTTTGTTACTTACCTGCCATCAAATCGGTGTTTTAAGAAGTCAAAAAGCGCTTTCTGCATCATATCAGTTACCTGCACAAAAGATATTTGAGTTAGACTTAGTTGTTCTTAATGTGATCAGCTGTGTATTTAGATCCTTGGATAAGGCAGGACATATTGATTCAGTTCAATTACCAAGATTAACTACTGTCTCATGAGTCATAAACTTACTCAACCTCAGTCAAACAAATCTCACTCTAATTTAACTGCAGTCAGCTGTGAATAAATCCTCACCACTAAGCAAATCTGCATCTACTTATGTGTTATAAATTCCTTTTACATTTAATATGCTTTTATCCAAAGCAACGTTTTTTTATTAGTACTTGCATTTCCTAAGATCGAACCCACAACCTTTGCGCTGCTAACGCAATGCTCTACCAGCTGAGCTACTAGATAACCAACAGGGCTTTTGGTCACGTTGTGGCAAACACCTCCTGTCTGTCTTACACACACCTCCTTTCTGTCTCACTCAGATTTACTTTCTCTATCGCCGTTCCTGTTTTTCTCTCTCGTTTTTGTCTCTTTCTAATTTCAAACTGTGCTCTACTTTCTAGCACTGACGTCTGCTGGACCCCGGAAGGTTGTTGCCGTGGCAACAGTGCAGTGAGAGGAGGAGTATGTTTTTGTTTTCTCGGTGTGAAGAGATGGAGAGACTGGAATAGATATGATATTTTTCTGGTATTAGTAGCCCCAAAAGCAGCCAGTCATAAACAGATTTCACCAATGAATTCGCTGATTCACTTTGACACAGGCATGTTTTCCTGTTAATAACAGGTTTGGCATGACACACCACGGTAAGGCACTGATGAAATAGCTGGAAACTGGTTAGATTCAGTGTCTTAACACCCACCTCATATCCTTTGAGGGACGGACCAACCAGCACCACTGGCCTCATGGAAGGTACAACATCATAGGGAGCCACATGTTCAGTCTACAAAGGAGATCATTGGTCAATAAACAAACACAGTGTAAAAGCTTAAGCTTATCAAAGTCCAACGTCAATGAATCGTTTAGCATAACATAAGCTTTAAGCAGAAATAATCGTTCTTTGGTTAGGAAATCTCTCCTCTGTGATCGAACAAGAAGATGAAGTTTCTTCCATCCTCTGGACACACTTACCACTTTCTGTTTCTGCTTTCCTGTACAAAGAGAGGAAGAAGAGAATGTCAGAATGAAGTGTTGCTAACTTTTTAACTTTTAACTAGTTTAAACCGATCGTGATTCACTGTCCCATGCTCACAAGAAGCTGTTCGTTTGATCTTTAGCCTTACGCAGGACAGTGTTGAAGTAAAATCATCCACTGACGAATTGCCTACGATTCCATTTTTTTCGGGGTGATTCCTGTAACCCCGCCCCCAATCTCTTAAAGCCCCACCCCCCACCAGATCATTGGCTCACCTGCTGACATCACATCCCCCAAACTAGAGGAGGAGCTTCCACTGGACTTACTATTGAAATGAGCAGACAAACAGAAACAGAAATAGAACGTTAGTTTGGACGTCAAACGCATGAGTAGATACTTGCTATAGCTCTACATTTATTGCTACATGCTATGAATGCTACTATCTCATTGCTAATGCACAAAACCTGGTCAAACCCCACTGACTCTGGGTCAATATCCATGTACCTGGAACTGAGGTTGCATGTAGGCATTGGTAGTCACCTGGGTTTGAGGGTCAGTCATCCGATTTCAAACTGCAAGCGGGTGTCATCTAACCACAGTCTCTTACCCAGTTAACAAACCAACTGTCAACAATCTAAGTGCTATAAAATCCCACTGTTTTCAGATCATGATAAATCTAAACTTCCTGTTAGACAGTCTAGACAGATTCTGAACCAGACATTGGATCAGTCTCTTATTAATAATAATCTCACTTACAGACTACCTTATGCAGTACATTTAGGTTTGCCTAAAGACCAAAAATTTAAATAAAGGTAAATAAAAGGTAAATAAAATTCTTCAAAACCAAACATGGAAAATATATAAATATAATACTGCATTTAATAATTAATCACACAATCTCCCAGTGTAGGAGGAAAAAATATGTTTATCCCTGTTAGCAAGTGTAACCAGTAAATATTGTAGTGTGGTTTGTGTTATCATTTTTCATTGTCAGTTTTGTTCATAGGTTTTGATTATTTAGCATAGCTTCTACCATTTAACAAATGAATGTTTTCAGAGTTGTTGTTTCAGAGGTTTATCCATGAAAAAATTTAATACATTAATTCTGCTTTTTAATTCCTACCAAATGTCTGCACACATTTTTGACTAATTTCTTCTGCAACTATACTTGTAAACACCATCATTTGTTACACACCGCTGTACTGCTGTGGTATCGTCAATTGTTTTATATATTTCAGGTCCTAAACGTCAAATAAAAAAGGAAAAAGGTGAAAAACAAAAAGCAACATTCAGACTCACAGTGCATGCCTGCATACACATCAATACATGCATTCTGTGAAAATCTAACACATGAACTTGGTGAGCAGTTAAGCTATAAGGACATTGCAGGAAGATGCTCTGTGTTTTTGTAGCATGTTCCTACAACAATTGTATGCATTATATATACTGTAGTAAAAAAACTACAGAGCATTTGATTTTCTGCAGATTGGAATCAGCATCTAAAAAGTTTATATATTTATTTATTATTGATAACCAGTTTTGTAGCAACAAAATGATTAAACGAATTAAACGACAGAAATAAGCAGTTTTGGGGAAAATTTGGGGAAATTTCATTGCTAGTTCAAGCTATATCAAGGTTAGTTTCAAGCTGCAATCTGTAACCATTGCCTCTCTATCGCCATCTCTGTTTGAAACATTAAATTGCAAGTTCTTTTCCAGGTCTGTATCTTTTTATTATGGATGTGATATCACCACACAGACAAAATGATGTCAGACTGATATTTCCTGTGAAATCATTATATAAATAAACCATTAATTCATAAATATAAATAAACTAAATATAAATAAATAAACAAACACAGTGTTGTAAAGTGGAATAACACAAAACAACACTCAATATTTTTACTTTATTATTAATAAATAAGTCAAAGTTATGGATTGCAGCTTTAATCCTTAAATCAGGTTTATTTTGTTAGGAATATTTGTGGAAAATCAAGCGCTCCGTCTGGAAACTGGGAAGGTTGTCTGTGGGCTTACCCTTGTACGCGGCTTTTCTTCTGTTCCAGCTGTGCTCTGATGTGCTCCAGTTTCAGAGGGCTGGGAATAAAACCAATGTCACACCCTTCTTTCACCAGTCTACCAATCCACCAGTCATTATTAAACTTCTGCAAATGCAGCAAAGACAGGACAAAAGAAAAGCTCAGTTAAAACTTTAGGCCAGGACATCGCAAGCAGCTTTGGTAATGTATTTCGGCTTGGGTTTGCCATAAGTGATCTGAGAGTCTTTGCCAGCGGTGACCCTGTAACTGATGGGCCGCGGGCCCCAGTACCTCTTTGATGTGCAGGAAGTCTTTTGCATCGAATGAGATGGCGGTTCCCGGCACGGGCACATCTTCATCCAGAGCGCCACAGTAACTGACGTTTGTCTTCACGGCAAACGCCACGGCTTTGGCCTGGAATTTGACGTTTTTAGGATGGAATTACATAATGGAAAACGTATGGAATTAATTAGAAGCAAAAGTCTTTTTTTTATGTTATTATAGTCACGTGTGACAAACTTTGCAACAACGACAGCAACAACAAAAGCTATTTCTGTGTCTTGGTACCTTTTATTTACGTTTCCAGCCATTTCCCCCAATGCATTATGGGATTTATAACCAATTTTTACTTTGAAATCTAAAGTAGCTGCTATATACATACAGTATGCAGTGTAATATTGCTACATTAGGAATGTGTTGAACACGACACATAACATTCTATTGCACTTCATTAATATTAATATGTAGCAAGGGTGACCTTTGCCCTTTCCAGCTGTAGGGCAGCCTGCTGTTCCCGCTCCTGCCGGCCCTGACTGACCCCCTCCGGCCTCTCCTCCTCCAATGACACATCTGAGTCGGACGGCCTGCTAGTATAAGAATCAGCTGAGCCCTGCCAACAGACAGCAAATGTCACATTACATACATGCGATCTGGCCCCTCACCCAACCCCCCCATAACCGTTTGGTCACTGGAAAAGTGGCAAAAATGGGTCATTTGCAAATCTTCATGGCTGTGACAGCATGCGGCCTGATTCACATGTCAGTATTTAATCTGCGTTCAGTTATTTGGACTCCCGATGGTCCAGTTACTCTCCCAGCTTAATTAAAAATGATATAACGTTCCATATGATGTATTTAATCTTAATGAAACATTAAATGAGAATGAAATTAATTAAAGACTCTGATACTCAGGGCAAAATCAAAGAACGAAAAGTTTGATATAATCTGGACAAATTTTTTTTCATTTTGAATCAATTCATGGGCACAAACTATTTAGAAAACATCATCCTAACTGTTTATTATACACACATTTTAATTGCCATTGAAAAAAGACACCATGTCTAACATTAAAGTCAAAACATTTTAATGCTAAATAAGTGTTTTGCCAAATCTGAGAAATACTGGTCAGGTAAAGTCTGTGAATCCTGCAACTACACTTTGTTGTTGCCGTAGTAATTATTTATACAAATATCAATGTGTTATATTGACACTGGAATGTCAGATTTCATGGCTCTACATCAATCATCACAATTAGTTGCATAAAATAACATTTAGTTTGGAAAACACAGGTTAAAACAGCATAACAAACACAGCAGGCATAAAATTGTCTGGACTCCAACTCACACCATGAGGCATCTGGCACCGTTTGAGACAAATAAAAACAGACTGAATTCAAAAATAGAGTAACTGACTAAGAAACTTTATATTCTTAAAACTCCAGCTGGACAGAAAGCTGTTATGTTTGAAACATCATGACATTTCCATCTAATAATACGCTTTTAGAACCCTAATCTTCCCTGTTTTAATTTCTGCTCATCTCAGTAGCTTTCATTACCTATGAAACCTGCTATATAATCTTAAATTTCCACCCCAACGATGCTTTTGAAAGCGCCCCAGACTTCAGAAGTGTATTTACTGAGCCTAAACAATCACATCTCTGTGATTCTGGATAGTTCAAATCAAGTGTACATACATTATTGCTTTCAGTATATGAAACATAAACCACATTCACACTTATTCCCATCAGGCTAGCAAGTTAAAGTCCCACCTGCAAGTTACACAGCCCTCTAAATAATGAGAGATGGGAAGCTGTATTCTGTTTAACAACGTTAGCAACATTAGCAAAATTACCATTAAGTCAGTAAAAAGAACGTTAAGGTCAATATCGCATTAGAGAGAGAGCAAAAAGGCTCACAGTCGGTTAAAAAAATCTCAGCAAGCTGTCTGTGGCAAGACACTTGTTCCCTGAAGCCCACCGGTCCGAATTCTTCAGCAGCGACCCATCCGGCGAGTCCGATTACAAAACGCCTGATTCAGGAAACAAACATTTGGAGCGAAATGAAAATTAAAATGAATATCTGAATAAATTTGCATGAGATAAAACTGTGCTGAAGTGACTTTGTAAAGGAAATAAAGATTATTCCCTCATGAATAATTTTTAGGGGAAAATGTTTCTCTTCAAATGAATTACGCTGTTATAAGTTTTCCATACAGATTTCCATACAGATTTCCCAGGTCTGATATGAAGCACTTACGCTCAACATCAAATGTTTGTTCCTCTTAAGAATATATAGAGCAAAGTGAAACTTTTGAATGTCTGGATGTAATCTTAACAAGAATCAAACAGTTCTTTTTTATTATTTTTGGCAAATCATATTTTAAAATACATTCTCTGGTACGCACACAACACAGTTTACCACACACACACTCACATTTTATTCATACACCACAGAACTCAGAAACATCACAATATAGTATAATAACTAAATTTTACACTAGTTATCCTGTCTGTAAATCTATACGTATTCTAAGGCATTCAAGTGGGGCACCTAATGTGACTCATTACATTCTACACATCAGCAGAAAACGGTTCCGCCCCTTTAACAATTCCACAGTCTATGATAATACATTACACAACTTCAGCCTTAAAGAGGCAACCGCTCTGTGACACTGTGTCGGAGACACAGAAAGCCACATAATCCTTCAGATCTCCAACATAATCCTAAACAAACTCCAACTGAAGAATGAATGAAAGTGAATGAAAGGTGTTTCCTTTTTAATTTTGTGTAGTAGCTCCTAAAATAAAGCAGTGCAGAATGAAAAAGGAGTGAATGATGATGGAAAACGTGTGCTGGTAAAAACACAAACAGAAACACACACAAACCTCTGCTGAACATCTGACTACAGTACACCCCCGGAGATCGGTGGGCTGCATCTTAGAAAATCATGGTACACCGAGTCTCGCAGGCTGTGGATGTGCAGCACCGCTGATCCAGGGTTCGGCGCACAAGCGTGTTCACGCGCACACACATATAGCCAGTGGGAAGACACTATTTATAGCCGTAGTCAATTCCAATCGAGAGAAAAATAACTCACCGCCTCCGAGTCTTCAAATCCATGCAGGTACAAATTGTCATACATGGAGGTTTGCTATTCCAAAGAGGTCTTCTTGAGGAATGGAGGAAAAAAAGATGGGAAGATGTAGAGAGGGGGGGCGGCAGCCACCCTGAACACAAAAAAACAAATCGATGGGGGATAATGATCCCCGTACTCCACAAAGAAGAAGAACAAGGTTGGAATAGAAGGGTGGAGATGCCTCACAGGAAAGACAGGATGGAGACAGAAAGAAAGAGGAAGAGAAGAAAGCAGGCCCGGGTAGACGGCTCGGCCTGCAGGCTGGAAGTGGATTCCTAGTTCAGCCTCCAATTCTCTCACATCCTTAGGCAGGGAGAAGCTTCCCAACGGCTCACTGACGCGGACATTTCATCACCTCTCTGCACATGCTCACACACACATACACGGCTCCCCGCATCAGAGAGAGAGAGTGAGTGAGAGACAGAGAGAACGAGAGAGCACCCTTCCTCAATCTCAGCCCGATGACACAGTTGACCAGCTGTATGCTGATTGGCCGAACAGCCCTCCAGTCAGAGCTGCTGCTGACGTAGGTTCTCCTTGACTGTGAGTGTTGATGAAAGGGAGAGCGAGAGACAGAGAGAGAGAGAAAGGGAGGCTTCCTCTGTTTTTCCGTTCATTCTGTCTCTCTTTCTATTTCATTACAATTCAGTCTTTCTTTCCTTCAAGCATCTTCCCTTCCAGCATATATATGTTTATATATGATCTAATTAAAATTTTAGGATAATACACATATAAATATAGCATTCTTTATAAATATATCATCTTCTTAGTAAAACATTGTAAAGAATTATTAATTATTTAATATTTAATACATTAGCACAATCAATATACAAAGTGTTTTTATTGAAATAAGACAATAACACCCAAACAAAAACGAGGTAAATATAAACTAAGGCCATCATACTTGTGTTTTAACAATTAAGAGGTAGTTTTTACCATAGCCCAAAAATGGTGGAAATCAGGTTAATACATATGTTATATAGTCCCATTTGCTTAGCCAAGACAAAACCTAAATCCTTATTCTTGTGTTTTGATCGCAAATATTTTACCTGTCTGACGATGAAACCAGTGGTGGTTGCTTCCGTCAGACCGCTTTAATGACCACGTCGTGAGCATGTTCCCAGGTTCACCTGTAGGGGGCGCGGTGACGAAATCATGAATGAATTGCGTCAGACGTAATAGTTCTTCATTTATCAAGTGTTTTAAAAAAGCACATTTGGGTGTTTTTGGAGATTATAATATCAATATCGACAATATCAAGAACAGATCAGAATATAGCACAATGTATAAGAAATAGGAATACTGTACAAACAGAACTATGAACAGAAATAAACCCATACAGTGTGTATATATTGCGCTCCTTAGGTAGGGTGGATTGCCCTAATGTGGGACATTTATGTATTTCTACTAATAATAATACTAATAATTTCGACTTTTGACGTGTAGTATATAACAACGTTAAGCCTGATTTATGACGACACAGATGTTAGGTCATGTGACGTCGATCACATGACAGCCGATTTGTTTATCATTTCACTGGCATTCATTGGTTGGGGGAGACCTGAAAAAATGTGTCTCACATTAGGACAATTTACCCTATTTGGACAGAAAATGATAAAGTATTTCGCTGTGGCTTCAAACTACTTTTTCTATCAGAGTCAACTCACTTGTCTTTATCTTGGCACATGTGTGAATACTGAACGCAAAGGCAATGGACAGAACTGATACACACACATCTGCTATTAAAATCAATGCAAAGTACACATCTGAGTCAATCCGACCAATACGTGAATGTCTTTAAAATTGTACTTTACTTTACGATGCTTTAAGGGCTTATATATAAAGAGTGGAAACTGAAAAATAAGATGTCCTTTAGAGACACATTAGTCAGATCTGATGTGTTGCTATTTCTGTGCTCTCTGTTAAACAGGGTCACTTAAAAGTGGGTCACTGTGCTCGTTTCACACCATTAAGGGTGTTTTCTATTTAGAAACCCCCTCCAGGTAAGTTGCTTTTATTTTTACTATCTAAACAAAAGGATTCTCCAAATGTTTATTCTCCATGAAACACAATGCTGCAAACTCGTGACTTTTAACTGCAAATTCTGATTATAAAGTGGTGAAAGAGAGACAAAAATGGCAGAACCCACTAAAAACATTGTTAACATGGCTATAGCAACCAAATGCACTTTAGTGTAACGCACTTCCAACACACGTATTTCGGTAACAACCGAAAAGCCTTATATTTGTATATACAATATTAAAGCATATATAAAATTACATAATTACATAATTATATAGTTATTTTACTTAATATACATTGAACCTATTGTAGCTTATTTTTAAGTCTTAACAGCGGTCACCTGAAATATAGGAGCTTGGATGTCCTCCCCGATCTTATTCCTGATATAAATGTGTCGAGACACATCGGTCCAGGTCGGGGGTTGCTGGGCTGCTGGCCCGGTCCAATGCAGGTTTGGAGTGTTTCGGACCGTTTGATCCAGTTTCGGTGATGACATCACGATTCGTTTCTGCTCCAGACTAGTCACAAGTGTCCGGTGCGCGCGCACTAGAACGCTGCGCGTTCACGAGCATGCATTGAGCGGTAGAAAAGATTTTTTTAGGAAAATAGCCCACAATTGATTTTACATTAATATATACTTCACTACAACATAAATACCACCAGCAGGGCAGCATTAGAGGAAGATAATTTTATTTCATCGTCTCATTTTTTGCGTATATTTTGGGTTCAAATGATTTGTCATTTGTTTTAAACCAGTAAAACAGTCATGCACAAAAGACAGAAATAAACTTATATTTGAAACAACAAAACAACAACAACAGATGTCAACAGTTCTATTCTCTTTTTAAGTCTCCAATGCATGATTTTGCATTCGTGTATTTGTTGTTATAGTGAAATGTATTAAAAATGTATAATAAATGATCAGTTCTACGCTCTATACTGCCATCATGTGGAATATTTTAAAATAAATGCATCTTACTTAAAGTATGTGCTTGTGTGATTTGTAGCTGTTGAGATATTAAAAAGCCAGACAGATTTTTATTTGCTGTGTGTGTGTTTGTGTTGCGAGTATGTCGTAGTATGGCGAGATAGTTGCCTGCAGTTAATGCATGTTGATGACTTTTAATAACACAAAAATGACAGATTACTGTAACAGACTATTCTTCATTTAGTTTAACTGCTTTGACAAAGAAAAGGTCACTGGTGTGTAATAGCGGTCTGTAAAATCTATCTGTCAAATTTTCCAGTACAGATTAGAGTATAACAGAAATATTATATTTTAATATCAGATATCATAATGAATATCAGTATTGTTATTACTCCTGACTGTACAGTATATTTGCATGTAATTAGGACATTAGTGTCCTGAGACATGGGTAGATCTATTTCATAGTTAAATAAACTTTTTACAGTCTCGCAACTATTTTTATTAAATAACGTAACTATATACCGACTCCAGCGAGGCATGATGACAGATTCTATTTTCTATACCATTGCCTCACCAGTACGTAACAATTTCAGTTCATGGAAACCCAACATGCTCCGATAACACAGTGTAACATTATATTAAATGTTTCAGTCAATAAATGATTGTCAGACACATACCGCAGTTTGTTGATGTTGTTAATATATGATACGGTCATTTTTAATACTATTTACTTTGTTACACTGATCAGACTACCGTTTTAAATAAAGTCTCCACAGCTCTGCTCTAAGAATAGTGGTCTTTTTTTATCGTTCGTCATTGCACAGCGACCACAGTTTGGGAGTTGGGGGACGTATTAACAAGTAACGTGAGACATTGAAATTGACGGAAAGACGACCAACAGACATGCATCGCGAAGCTCTACGATTCTTGGCTGGGTTCTTTGGGGCTTTAGGTTCGGTGTTTCTGTTGGGGTCTCTGGGGTCCGATTACTGGCTTTTGGTGTCTGAATCGTGTGACCAGGGTGATGCAGCCGTTTCCAGGCTAAGGAGAGTCACAGAGGTGAGTGTTTGACATCTCAGCCGCGTATTTAACAATTGAAACATCATCTGAAATTTACCAATACAGATACTTTTACCATACGTATTTACCATACAATACTTTTATCTGTGTTATCAGATTTATTTTAAATCTAAATTAAGACTCATTTGTTGGCATTTTATTGAACAGTTCTGTTTGACATGTACACATAAATTCGAACATATATAACTACTGGGTACAAACCACAAACCTAACAAATATTATGTTGTTACCAGTATTTTGTTGAATGAATAAGTTTGTGGGGCAGTCTAATAGTTAGACAGTCGGACTCGTAAGTGCAAACCCTAGTATTAATATATAATTTAAATAATTGTAATAAGGTAAACATTGTTTTAGCTTTAGTTTTAAAACACTGAAGTAACAAGCAGGAATCTGTTAATACATTCTGAACAACCTCAATCTAATGTTATAATTAATTTTGAACTCATTTATGAATGTTTGAATAGGATATTTGGCAAACACAACAAGACAAGAATTACCTGATTGAGAACAGCTTATTGTTCTATCATGAGGGCCTCTTCTGGAGATGCTCTTACCAGAAGGGTTCAAATAAAGAGCGGGAAAACATGTTTGCTTTTTGGATCAGTAAGTCTCTTCATTTCAGTCACTCTTTCTATTGAATTGTTTTACATTTATCCTGTATATAATTACACTTTGCAAAGCAAACATACATTTAAATCTGTTCTTTTACGTTCTATAATATCGATTGCCAAGATTCATTCCATGTGTTACATTTTAGCTGACAACAATTTTTATAATGATTCATTTTATTTTTTAGCCAATCAGCCATCTCAGAAAATTTGCATGCCGGCCTACCTGTCTCATGCTCCTGTTTCTGGACTGACCAATAGCGTTCTGACTTCAGATCACGCCACAGGTCTGAGCCACAATTTACTCACCAAAATGACATTTGACTCTTTAACTGTTTTGAAAGTAATTTTAACTCAATTTACCATTTGTAGTGCAAAGGGTGTTTTGGTGTGTTATTTATGTGCTGGGAGCCACCTCTGTTGTGATTGGTGGGTTTGTCACAATCTGTGCTACTTCAAAGACCACCCATCGTCTGTATGAGGCTGGAGGGTCTCTCTTTATAACAGGGGGTAAGAAAGGGGCAACACACACTCACTCAACTACTTAACATGCCATTCAGCAATTTCTATAATAAATTACATGGTTACATTTTATGTTTGACTAATAACCAAGGAAGAAAAACACAGTCAACATGTAAAGTCATTAAGAATTTGGCAGAATATAATAGATAATTTATACATAGTCATCAAATGACCTACTTTATATATTTCTTTATGCCTAAACCTTCTTCCAGATCAAAGACATCAGAGTATTTTTGTCTACCTGCAGGTGTCTTTATCCTGTCTGTGGTGCTGTTGTTTACTGTGTGGATGCAGGGCTCAGACTCATTAGAAAGGTACGGCCGGCAACGCAGACGGTCAGTGTGTCCCAGTTTGCAGTTGAGTGTCCACTACGGTCCGTCCTTTATGCTGGCTTCCATTGCCGCCTTTTTCTGTCTGCTCACGGGTCTGTTTCTCCTGCTCATTTCATCGCTCAGTAGAGCATCAGCCAGGATCGCAGAGAAACAGACGTTCTCAGAGCGAGAGGAGTGTGTGTAGCACTGTTGTGTGAATATGTGATATAAGTCTTTTCCTCGCATTGTGTTGCAGTTGAAATGATAACTGATGTAATAATTATACTAATCTTAGCACTAAACACCTTGTCTATGTTAATATCATCTTTTTGTCCTTATCATTTCTTTTCATGGTTTCTATTTTTGCTGTGCCATTCTGGGTAGCTCTGCCCCCTGTATTAAATCTTCTGATCTTCTTACCACAGAATAACACAAAAATAATGTTTAAATTTTGTTTTAGTTTGAAGAAATTATTAAACTACAATTTTTAACAATGCATTACACTAAATTTTGCTAACAGATCCTCTGAATTATTTTTTGAGTGTACTTATTGTATCTGTAAATGGATTTATTTTGTTTTGTTTAGTAAACTTTTTAATCAGATGTATCTCACCAGGGAAATTACATAATGTTGACTGAAGGGTTACCGCCTCAAATATTTATCTGTAGCCTCTAACTTAATGCATTAAAACTGCACTTTTTCCATTCTTTCTTACTTTATATGTTTGAACTGCATCTTATTAACAAACTGTAATAAACAGACAAAACTGAATATAACAATTGCCTTCATGCATAAAAAATACTTTCAATTGATACTCAAAAATAAAAATGCTGCTAATTTCCTCACTTTCAGCCCATCCAAGATGTAAATTACTCAGTAGAAGAGTTTCTATCACATGCGCAGAATGCAGAAACCTACTTACTGTGTTTCTGTGCTAACCTACTGGCTAGTTTTTGTGGAAAGGCCTCTTTTTAAAACAAAGTAACCAATAGATGGCAGCGTTGCTTCAAGTCTGTATAACCGCCACACGATGGAAAAAGCGCTCGCCCTTGGGAAATGTGGGACTCTTCCAAGAAGCTCATACCGGAGAGCTGGAACAACACTGCTGTGATGGAAAAATAAATCCCTGATTCATGAATAAGAAGCGGGAGCTCAGATAAAAAAAAAACTACATCTAAAATGAACATGAATCAAATTTGATGCACACCTCAGTATTCTCAGGTTTACTTTAAAATCATTCTTGCATGAACGAATTACAATACACCTTTATAATGGGAAAAGGCAAACAGCCCCCTAAGATATTGGGTGAGAATGCAGACCCCTTTCCAAGGGTCCAGGTTTGGCCTGGACCACCTAGGCAAGAGTTTTGTGAATCCAGGGATTTTTAGCCAAGGGAAGGCTAGCCAGAGGCTATCAGTTACTCTGGAGTGGCACATTAAACATTAAACAAACAAAAAGACACTAATGCACATTAAATTATGTTATTCTGAAAATTGTTATAAATTTCTTAGCCTTATGTTGTTTGCAAAATATTTGATGAAATTAAAATGATGAATAAAATGTTGATGAATTCTTAGATGAAGTGAATCTAACTTTAATATTTGATGCAGGTTGTTTTTCTGTTAATCTGCGTTGTGAGCGTGGCACATATATTTACACCTGAATCTGTCACATCTGCTACTGTTGTCAAAACTGAATTAAACATCTCTGTCAGTCGTCAAAGCATGTGATGAATTGATGTTTTAAGGTAGCTTTTGATGGAGAAAACAACAAAGAGTCAAATTCAGTCATATCCCCTCAGATCTATTTTTTTTGGCAGATTTATTACTGGTGCTTACCCACTACCTCCTGTGTCCACCCCCCGACACACAGTTCCCGACACCCCCCGACACTCCATAGTTTATCAGTAGACACACATACAGCAATAAATAAAACATCAAACCCTAGTTTAAACAATGCATGTACGTAAAACTGGATTTCCTCTTATTTTTATTTTTAATTATCCTGACATCTCTTTGAGATTTAAAAATCTACTTTACAAGAATGACACAGAGAAAGTGAAACAGAGGAAAAGTAAACGGCCTGGAAGTAAAAGGGATAGATTTAAAAAGAGAAAGAAAGCAGAGAAAGGAGACAGAAAAAGAGGGTGAGGATGCAGCGGTAGCTGGGACTGGCATAAAATGGGACCAAATTGTCTTTGGCAATGTTACTTCTCCTACTGCAGGTGGCGCTATTTCACTAATGCAGGCCAGACGCGAATGTCATTAGTTGCTAAGCCCCAGGTGAGTTTGCCACTGTTCCACATTCTGTGATTTTGTGAAATTTGGTGAACTGTGCACAAAATAGCGAAGGAAAAATTGTTTGCCATTGTAAAAATGTATAACTTTAGTCCTAACAGACAAAAATACAGGAACCACATGCCAGACAAATTGTATTATTCTGAATCAAACATGTATTGAATTATGCATGTATTATACTACTGCAGATATTTGCAGAAGGTTGCTCACTTTGAAAACTTATTGTTCTACTTTTATTGACACGTTAGGTCATATAAAGGCCAGTTTTACTTTTATTTTTTGTGAACAGTTAATAGGTTACATTTGTGTTCAAACAACTCATTGCACACTTACGTCTCTGTGGAAAAAGTCACAAATGTTCTCCAGCGTTTATTCTGTTGCTTCAACCATATCCGCTAACAGTCATTACCCTTGACAGACAACAGACAAAAAGTTAACAGAGATACTTTTTTCACACATTATTAGTAAAATTGCATTTAAACGACCATAAATATGTAAAGAAAAAGTCATTATTAAAGTTTTCAGAAAATACATATTCATGGTACAAATGAAATAAATGATTTCTGCATCATTTCACCCAATCTTTGCAAAATGACAAAACCCAGCCCCCAGCATCTAATACTTGCATTATGCATATTATCATTTTAATATGAACATTTGTTGCTTTTGAACGTTGTGTTATAATTTAGCATCTTCAGTACAGTTATCCTTTTGAAACAGAGCCTTAATTCATCTTTGCTTGTATCAGATGAAGTTCAACTTCAAAAGTACAAAGTTGCTCCTACATACCAAGTCGACGGTCAACACCCAGTGGCAAAATAGCACGTCCGTTTAAACCAAACGTGGTTCTTTTATGACAGTCGGTGTAAAGAACCCCTTTAAGCTTTAAAGCCCCCCTCAAACCAACTTAGATATAACGAAACTGTTAAAGAGTTTAAAGCTGTGTACAAACGCACACTACACAACCTATTATCCGTTCAGTCTTAGTCCAATGCGGAGTGACATTCATGTCCAATAGATGTCGCTAATGTATTTAAAAAGTTTGTGAACTCAGCGGTCTGGATTTTTAGATGCAAGTTATAGCGCACTACAAATGAATGCATTTTACAGCATGCATTAAAAGCACATTAAATGCATTGAGGGCACTATAAAAACACATCATTGGCTGTGCATTTATGCTTTTAAGGTAAGAAAAAAGCTTTTTGAAGTTCAGAGTTCAGATAGATTTATTCTGAAAGAACTTTTGGAATTATTAAGCAGACAATATGTTGACTTATGATAAACAGATAAAAAAGCATCACTTTGTAATTATGTAATCAGTATAAACTTTCACAATCATCTTAGTGAAAAACGAATTAAATTAAATTAAATTAAATATAAACACAGAGCATAAATTATTGCAGAAATTAACAGTAAGTGGCACAGAGGCAAACGCACTGATATCATCGCCTCAGAGAAACTGAACTTATTTGAATAATATTATGCACGAAATGTGAAACCCATTTCTTTTCCATTGACATTTTGTTTTTCAAAAAAAGTAAAATACAAAATGATAATGAATAACCAACAGACACAAATATCATAATTTACATTATCACAGTTACCCCAAAGGAGAGTGAATTTTGATGAAATTCCTTATTTTTCTTTCTTTCTTTCTTTCTTTCTTTCTTTCTTTCTTTCTTTCTTTCTTTCTTTCTGTGCCAATTGACAGTGAGCAATGATAACTTTGAATTTACTATGACATTAAATACCTTATTGATCAAATATATATGACTGTTTATTCAAGATATACAAGATGACTGTGTCAGAAATATCTACTGATTCTCTAGTGTAGAGAGACATCTGTCCTGCTGTCGCTGTTTAGAGCAGCACAAAGGGTGATGGGCTGTCTTGGTCTTTTGATTTTTAATTGTAAATGTAATTTTGTCCACTTGAGGGCTGAAATGTGCCGTTTGAAATGTGGACGGAGGGGGGAGGCGATGTTAACGCTGGTGATACATTAAAAGGTTTAATACAACTGAAATGTAAATCACAGTTCTTGAAAACAAATGAAGGGAAAGATAAAAGAGCCGTGCATCATCGATACACCATCATCCCGGTTCCTGCTCCGGCCCTAACATCACACCAGGCTTTTAACTGTAGATAATGGCACACTGTCAGGTGGGCTGATTGCAAGGTTATGATAAACAGAGCAGTCAGACGGTGGAGGATAAATTGAGGAGAGGAATAGAGAGGACAGTTCACACAAACACATTGTATCTCTCATAATTGTGCATTCAGCTTCAGTGAATACACAACTGTGTTTCTCTGTCTGACGTTGTGAGCAGTGTCAGCATTTGTGATATCAAATATTGCACAACAAGCAAGCTGGAAAATGTACAATTTTGCACTGATGATTTTTATAAACAATTTGTTCCATTTGTTCCTTTTTGGTATTTTGAACAATCCACTGTTACAATATGACCTGTATGAATTCACATATTCGTAATCAGCTAATATTTACATTAATTCATTTGGAAGACACGTTATCCAAAACAACTTACAGTGAATTTAAGGTGTACATTTTTATCAGCACTTGCATTCTCCGGGATCGAACCCACAACCTTTGCGCTGCTAATGCTGCTAATGCATAAACAATTTTTTAACAGGAGAAAAGCAACAAAATAAATGTTGCCTTATAACAATGATAAGGTTCAGAAACTAAAACTGGGGACCTATTTGGGCCCTTTTGTAGGTCCTGTATCTGTATCATACATGAGTTCAGGTTGTTTTTATCATCATGCATTCCAATCATTCCTTTGTTTGGGCCTCTTTAACTCAATTAAGGAGAGCTAAAGTTACAATTTTGCTACAAATTAAGCCACAAAAAGGGTTTGAAGTAGTTTGGATGAGTGTAGCTGAGATTGTCCCTCGTTCCTTGACGCTAGTGATACCCTGAGGTCTCTTCCTCTCTCTCTCCATTAGGGAACAATCACCGGCATTGTTAGCCGTGGAAGTGATGAGATTCCAAAAGGAATCCTGCTGGAGGAAACAAAGATGGAGGGATCATTTCAGTGCAACCGGATCTCCGGCAGGTGTCTTGAATTGATCTCATGTGTTACTTATATCTTCCGATCAGGCTGAAATCACTGCGGCCCCTCATGGATGGATCCTCCGTGTCACTGTGTCGACAAGGTGATGGGCTGCTTTGGTGAGGCTGTGGGGGGTACATGACCAGACCCCTCTACTCTTACCGGTTTCAGTTTAAGGGCGCTCACCAATGCCCTGAAACAGGACGCCCAAAAATGTCCCAATTACACCAGCATTTCTTGTCCTTTTGTAACAGAATTTTTCTTACTTTTCACTCTGTGGCACAAAGATGCTTATTGTACTTTAAGCAGCGAAGTACAGACAATCTGTTTGGTGATTTTTGGTGTGCATCAATGATTTGTATTTTGTGTGACAGTTATTAAAGTTTTCTTGTTTGTCTTGGTTCCCTGGGTTTATGTAAAATAAGTGTTCTAAACAGCTCTTCTGATTGCACATGAATTATTCTAAAGCTTGATTTTTGACCTTTTTTTGCCCTCAGAGGCATTTACAGAGTTTTCACCCACATTAATATACATTTTAAAAAGCGGTAAATTATCGCTAAAAGAGATGAATAGCAATTTGCATATTTAAAACTGTGGTGTGGTTTCATAAGTTAAAATTTAATGTGCTTAGTTTGGCTGAATAATCTACATAGTTTGCCAAAATAAGTAGGAGGAATTTGTTGACCCTCACTTAGGTGAAGACAGGAGAAACTACATTTTTCTGAGCTCTGAAAGATGAATGTTTTGGTATTTGTGACCTATAAAGCTAGTCAGAAGCTTTAATGCTTCTACATAGCATGTAATTGTCTGAATTGTATTTAATGTATTGCTAATGAGCATAAATGGCTTGACTCTGTTCCAATTCATATGGAAGGGGAAAAGTTCCTGGACTTTTTTGGTTCTCTGGAGAATTCGGTTCTTTGCATAACTGCTGTTGCACTTACAACATTGTGTTTAAAAGTTACAATTATCATGTACTTAGATGCTCATTTTTGGCCTTTATGAGAGCAACATATTAAAACTTGTGTTTGACTAGTTATTATAACCTTGTTTTTAATGGCTGCAGAAAAATCCAGCATAACCCAAAGGGCTTTATGCTTGTGTCTGGGGTGCAGATGAGCCCCTACTTTTCTAGACAGACCACCTTCTGTCTGACTGGACAGATGAACATTTCTCCTAATGACTGATGCATGTCCAGAGTCTTGGGCATCAGAACTGAACACTTGTTTAATGTGATTTTATTGAAAAAAAGACACAATGATGTATATAACAGTGTTGTTTTAACATTCACATTATAAGTGAATTCAAGGTACACATATTTTTTTAACAGGACTTGCCTTCCCCTGAGATCGAACCCACAACCTTTGCGGTGTTAATGCAATGCTCTACCAGTTGAGCTAACAGGAAGGCTTAGTCACCGCTTGTGTAAAATGTCAATTTTGATAAAAAACAAACAATGCATTTTTGCCAATACAAGCTGTTGTTTCCTTTTTTAAAAGTCAAAATAAATAGGTATGCATTGCTTTAACAGATAACAGTTGTCATTGTCACAGTTGTCAGTAACATTGTCACAGTTAATAGCCTTTTTTTAATTGTTTGCAAAAGTTATTGTTCCACTTTGCTGCAATTTTTAACAAAATAAAAGAAAATTATGATTGTTGTCTGTCAAAAAAGCTTCAAATCCACAGACAAATGAGATAGTTATATGTAACGCATGAATGCATAAATGAATATGATAATAATGTGACAATATTATAATCATATGACATTATTTTAATGACATCATGACAAGTACAACACCAATAAGAAAAGCATTTTTGATTTGATGAGTGCAACTCATTATGCTTAAATAAACATTAAAAACATTTATTTTTATTATTTTATTATTTACACAAAAATAGTTTGTGTATACCAAATTTACTGCTGGGAAATTGTTTAGCTGGGAACTAAACAAAACTTCTGTTTAACTTAGTCAATTAACAGATTAAATTAATTAATAATTAGATTAATTTAAATTGTCTAAAATTAGACACGGATACACAGAACAAAATCATGTCACCCTGAAAATATTCTTAGCAAACATAAAGACTTGTGTTTACTAAAAGGTGACAATTAATGAAAGACAAGCACACACACACACAAACACACACACACAAACACACACACACACACACACACACACAGACACACACACACACACACACACACACACACACACACACACACAGATTGCTGATTCCTAGGCTAAGCCTGACTAAAATACCTGATTACTGGCTTAAGGCTAATGCCACAGTAACAGCATCATTTATGTTTGGCTTGTTGTTTTATCCATGTCTTTCTGGCCTGTGAGCCTTTAAACCCTTCACCAAACACAAACAGATCAAATAATGCCATTCTGTTGTTTCTGTTTAACAGCTGAGCAGTTTTGTTTTCTAGGTGTATTTTAAACATCAGAAGCTGATTTCATTGAGCTATTTATTATTTGAACAGCCCCTTTAAAACATTTACAAAATACAAACAAACAAACACAACAAAAAGTTTCTATGCAGTCAAAAATATGTTATTTATTAATATACGGTATTAACTGGGGTATTGATGAATGATGGTAATATGTATGTATTAGGATATAAAATTGTTTTTAGAGATACAGAAAAATGTAATTTAATTGTTTTTTAACAAAAACATGCATTAGATAATAAATAATATTCCATTTTTATGGTGTTACAGTGTAATCAAAGCTTAAAATAATTTTTTTGCATTAATCTTTTTTCTCTTATTCTTTTCTCTCAGAAATTCTACCCAATAACTGTTTACATTTAATACATTAAAATACATTTAAGATGGACAGAGCAGAACCTGTTAAACATGATCCGGTTTTCTGTGCAGTCCTCACAGTTATGGGCATATGTTGACAAAGCTGGTTATATTAATCAAGAAACAAAATTTAACCATCTTCTGTCAGAATAATTGAAAAAGTGCTTTACTGCTGTATGTATTGTGTGTTGCCACTACCAGTCAGAAAAGTAAACAATTTAGAACAATATTTCTATGGATAAAGAGAGAGGGACTGCAGAACTCCTGAACTCTGTGGGGTTGGCACCACATTCAAATACTGTTCATTTGTAATTCATTGGCTTATTTTGTTTGGTTTCACCTCTGGCTGGTAATAAAAGCTTAATCAAAACTGCAAAACTGAAATTTATCGAAAATATAATGAATATTGAAACTAGCCTGAACAAACTGAGGGAATTTTGGCAGCACTTATTTTCTGCAAAAGCAATAGGATACTGTAAGTTGTAAATGTTTTAGTATATGTTTAGAAACATCTGTGTAAAAAAAGTGGGAGGGGTTATGTAAATAACCAATGAAAACAGACACACACACACACACACACACACACCCACACACACATTTTCTTGCCCTACAAAAGGAAAAAAGTGGAAATGGAAAAAGTTTTTTGAAGGGCAAGACATACCCAACATTCTGTTAAACTTTTCTATATAACAACAGGAACAATACAAATAGTGGTGAATGGAGGTTGTGAAGTTTCAGTTTGAGGCATTTGTATTGATAAATAAACATTATTTAAAACATCTGTCAAACCCTGGTAAGTATCATTGGCATGGTTCGGTGATTTTCAGAACCCTGGGCATCCAATATTTAATTGTCGTATTAACTGAATAATCAGAAAGTCAATTTCCGAACCGCTGGCTGTCTGTGTTCTGTAATATAAAGTGTATAATATAAACTGTAATATCTGTATATAAAGCAGAGACCCCATCACACCGGGGTGTATTGATGCCTTGAGCTCGGGAGTTTGTCTCAGTGTCACTCAGACAGACTCAGTTGATACCGATGTGCCCATAACATTAGTGCATTTATAAAAGATGATTATGGTGTATTTACAGTCGCTCATTTTTGATGACACACAACATGTTTTGTAGAAATGTACATAACTCTGTTAAAACATTACAATGTGTAAAATGTGTTACTGGTTTTACTACTATTAATACAACAACAAAAACACCAACAACAGTAATAATAAATGGCTATTGTTTTTATAGCTCCAATCAATCCACTAGATGGCGGTATAGGTTTATACTGGCCATCGTTTTAAACGGACTGGAGACCTTCTCTTTGGCACTAGATGCAGAGACAAATGACTATGAGACATATTAAGACGTGTTACAGTAATTATCCCAATGCCAGAATGAATGAGTGTACAGTACAGCTGCCCACTACAGTAACACTGGCAGAAAACTCTGCTCTTCCTCTTTCACTCTCTTCTTCTGTCTCTTCCTCAGGACATTTTAAACATTTTAGAGATAATTAACTAAAACAATACAATTCTGTTATTAGTTACTGAGCTTTACTTTCTTACTTTTTGTTTCTTACTTTCTCACAAAGAAAAAAGTTTAAAAAATGTTTCAATTCTGGATGGAGACTGGGGATGTTAAGCTTCAAAAAGTCCTTTAAAGCCTGTGTTGGAGTGTTCAAGAACACAAAATAGTTTTTTGTTCTTCTGTTTGATCTTAAACGCTAACATAAAAGTGATGCGTATCTCTATATTCATTCTATATTCTATTTTCTAAGGGAAAATTTTCTGCGTTTGGATACACTGTATGTTTACTACAGCTTGTTTTACCATTTTGTTTGCGTTGATGATGTAAGGGTCATGTATTTATGCCCATTAGCATAAAGGCTTGTCAAAACTGCCATTTTCTTTGTTTTAAACAATAACAGCACTCTGCCTGTTTTCTGTATGTGTGCTTATGTGTCCATCGCTGATATTCAGCGAAGAAAGCGGTAACCTTTGCTCACACAGATCAGGGGAATACTAATGTCCTGTTTTAAAACAACTACATTATCTCAGCCATCAGAGGCTACTGTGAAAGTCACATAACACGCTCACACATGCTCTTTTCTAAGTACGAATGCAGGAGTCAAAAACAAGAGGCAACATTGACAGTCCATTATACACACACATTTCAGGAGAGAAAGTAGAAAACACAACTGAGGTGTGTTTTCTCACATAACAATGTGCTTTCAGCGAGCGTCTGTGACACAAGGAAATGACTCCTTTTATTAAAGTGCTGCTTATTTTTCTGTTCAAAAACACACATTAGGAATATTTACCTTTTCTGCCACTTATTTTGCTGTTCAAAAACACACAAAATAAAGATATTTACTTTTTCTGCGGCTGCCCTTGCATATTTTTTTCTCACAGATGAAAATTTACATTGTTTCTGCAGTAGTACGAGTGCGTTTAAAGAGGTCTTGTGTCTGTTCTACCAGTAAATCACATACATTTCATTATTATCAGGATCTGAGTGTATATTAGAACAAGACTGATGCTTGTTGTCTGTGTTTCATAAGCATCATTTAAATTGTTTCTTTTTTAAATGCATTAATAATTTTTACATTTACATCTTTCTGCTATTTAAATTCCCATGATGCTCAAATCAGTCAGTCATTATTTTTGCTTTAGATGAGCTTGGACCCATGAAACAGGCTTTTTAAGTTACCAGGTCACCAGCCGGTTTTAGGTGTGCTAATGCAGTGGGTTTAACATATATAGGCTATTGTTAGCATATACCATGATCAACACAGAGTGCTAATGCTGTTTAGTCAAATGTTGTCTGTCAGACCTCTGCGGAAACAAAACTATTTTGTTCCATTTTGGGGCAAAATATTTCTGTGACCCTCTGAATTAGCAGGAATCATGTGTGTAGACAGTCTGGAAATGATGGAGAGATTATAGTCTGCTTGTACAGATTATGGGCCAAAATTAATGGGCCAACAGTACCGTGTACAGTAATGTGTAAAGTAATGGGCCCAAATAGTTCTGTTTCAAAGGTCTAGCAGATTATAGTCATGTTGAGCAATATATGGCGGATGGCTATATAACAAGCGGATGGTTTTAATAGTTTAAATTTCCATCCTCATTTCTACCCCTTGCATATCTGTCCTGGCCTTGTAGATGAACAAACTAAACCAAGTACAAACATACAAAAACACATTTATTCATTCTGAAACGTTGTTTAGCTAAAGTTACATGTAACGTAAGCTTTCCTGCATCTATTTCCTACGCAGGAGGTAAAATGAGGAGCCAATGATCCTGAGACCTCTTGGCCCTTTTTCCTCATAACAGAGTGCATTCTGGGTAATGAATTGCCCTGCAATTATTAACCTCTCCTAATGACATCGCTAGGAAATGACATCACCATTGTTCCTCTAATGAACCTTCAATGACAAGACACAGCGTCATCTTTGTCCTTTGACACAACTGCTAAATTAGAATTCCTTTTCTTTTTTCTTCTCCCTCTTATTCTTTTTTTGGAGGGCAGCAGGCAGATGAGTGTATCCTAGCAGCTTGGCTGTTGCCCGAGCTACGCTGAGGGAAAGACAGTGAACGGATTCTCTGGACTAAGGGTTTGCGGTGGCTGTGAGCGCCCGTACATTAGCCCTGATTAGCACCTTCAGTATGGTTCTGTGGCGCTAATTACTTGTTCTGTCATGGTTCACTGAGATTTAAATATCATCCTATTATCCTCTACACTACAGAGTGCACATATCTCACGGCAGGGTTACTGGGTTTACAAATGTGCAACCACACCTATGCGTACATTTACATTTGCATACATTACACATGCATACATTTACATGACATACATTTATTCAAAGCAGCATACAGTGAATTCAAGGTATTTTTTATTAACTTGCGTTTCCTGGGATTGAACCCACAACCTTTGTGCTGCTAACACAATGCTCTACCAGTTGAGCTACAGGAACAATGGCTGTGTGTATGTGGGCACCTAAGCCCACACTCTCCCTTGTTTGTGGCCCTGTAACCCCATCTTCTAGTCAAAACACGTAGGGTGTGTGTTGGCATGATGAAGGCTGTCTGTTAGGCATCTGCTGGGTAAAGAGAAAGAACAGGACTGGCTTTTGACAAAAGGTTGAAACACGGTTGGCACACATGGTGCAGAGGGTACAGCAGCATCGGCCTGGCCTGACAGATGGACATCTTCTGGAATTACACTGTGCCCCCTCTCTGCTTCCTTCCTTTTCGCTCACCCGTTTTCAATGCTTTCTCTCATAGACTGATCTCTCATCCCATTTCTCTATTTTTTCCATCTCTCACATATTTTCCCACCTCTTCAGTTGTTCCTCTCCTTCCATCCACATTTAAGTCATTTTATCCTCATAATTTCCTGCATATTTACCCTCAGAAATCTTTAAATGTTTGGGCCCCTGTGCTCATTTTGTTTCACCCTTGGACGCCACCGACTGATTCCATGAATTTTATTAATATCTTTTATTTGCGTGTTTGTGTGGAAGTTTTCTGATAAAACAAACACTGTTAATGAACCACTGTGCTGACATCTGCTGGAACCCAATGACTAAACTAATGTGTGCAGCACATATCAAACAGTGGCGTACTGTCAGCTACTGCATTCTAAAGATGGAGAGAGAGAGAGAACTAACTCTAATACTGCCCTAGTTCACTTTTCTGAATTGACCTCTATGTGTACAGTAAATGTGTAATGTGTACAGTAAATGTCACGAACCAGTTTTGTAAGCATTAATTTCTACTTTTTATGAGAGACAGAGACACGGTTGTTTGCTTGTGATTAACAGGTGAGGAGTCATTTCAATCAGACAGCGTTCATTATCACAGCCCTGATTTAATCTGACAAATCTTTATGTTGGCGCCTCTCATCAGGGCAAACGGACAGAATCCGGATTTGATTAATTCTGCCTAGTGAATGGAAGAGAGAGAGAGAGAGAGAGAGAGAGAGGAAAAGTGTGTTCTGTTCTTTGATTCTCGCCTCTTTTTTGATTAATGTCAGTCAGAATAAGCTGCGATGAGCCCCAGACTTTATGCCACAGGTCAAAGGTCTGATGTGACCTTTGATGTTATTCTTTATTACCTTAGATTTGGATGGATTTTGAGCTGTGGTACTTTAGTTCAAATTATCTTTTAATTTTGGTCTCTGAATGTAGGGTTTGTGTTTGAAACAGAATTTAAAAGCCTTTATCTTTAAGGGTTCACGGGCCCTGACCCCTCCTCTAATGTCCCACGCTAGTGACTCTGGCTGCACATAATTTATGCCATCAACCAAACACACACTCAATCTTTAGCCCTCTTTTGGTTTCTGAGCTTTCGCCCCATTCCCTGGATCACTGACCCCTGTCGCTCTGGGGGTCACACACACACACACACACACAAAACCAGGAAAACTTGCATAAAGTAGCTTATATGCTAAAAATCTACAGTATTTCAAAACAATTTAATGACTGCCATGTTATTTTCAGTATTGTAGCATTGTTACTTTTAGTAAATCACTCCTAAATGCTAATGTGTTCTTTGTTTAACACACTTTTGTTTAAGTACAATGTACATTTAGCGTATTTTGACAATCACTGTTAGTATTAACAATTTAGCATTGACAACATTCAAACCTCCGCAGTCACTTCCTCCTGCAGATACTGTATGACATCATACACAATAATCATGACTCAGCACTCAGAGGCTGATGACACACTCATTATGAGCTTGACATCATGTCTCTCACACAGACACAAGCAAGTACCAGTGTGTTGTGTAGCATAAGAACATGTCGGTGGAATACAGAGTGTGTCACACAGATGTGGCTAAACTACCTCAGAGCATCAGGTGATGACTCTGCAAACAATCAGGGTAATAGCTATTCACTCACGTTGCGGATGGCAGAAACACAATATTAAACCAGAAGAGTGTCACCCTGACAGATGGAAAGTTGGCGGAGGAAGAGGAACGAGAGGTAAGTGTGAAAATAAAGACAGGAACGACTGACAGGTCTGAGATTTGGAGTGTGTGTGTTATAGACCCAGAATGTGTGTGCATTACCAGAGTGTGTGACAGAACTGAACAGATATACTAGCATATAATTAAGATGTTTTCCTCAGTAAAAACACAAATATACTGAATATAAGCTCTAAATTAAGGTTTATTGTTCTATTACTGTAGACTATGGCTAACCCTCTGTCTATGTGTGTGTGTTTGTGAGCACTGAGTGGTAATGAGGGGCACATGTGGGACAGGGAACTCTGTTAACAAGTCTGAAAAAGGAACCATCCTGTCATGGGCACAAACACACACACTCACACACACACACACACATTCAGACTCATGTTTGCAGTGCCAAAAGTATTTGCCCATTTGACCTGGTGAAGCCCAGCTGGCACTGTGTCCCTCGCTGTGGCGCCCAGAGCAGAGGGCAAGAGAGCAGGACACTGTATTCACAGAAAGACCTCACCAGCTGTCCGACAACTGCGCCTGTCATTAAAACCCTCTGGGATTTCTGCAGTCAGCGAGAGTTACAGAATCTGCCCAGCTCTCTCTCTCTCTCTCACTTTTGTTTGTGGACAGTAAAATAGATTATGTTGCCAGGTTGAGACATCTGTCTTAATCTCTCTGTACCTCAAAGGGGAAAAGGGTGAAGTGCAGTAGGGGTAACTGACAGTAAGTCTAAATCTCTCAAAAAAGAAGAAAAAAGAAAAGTGAGCGGGGGTGAAAAGAGGAGAGAAGGGTGTGATTAATTATTGCAAGGCTGCTAGATGCCAGTCTGGTTTCTCACTCTGGTGGTTCGGTGCTGGGCTCCTGCCGCAGGCCGTGTCGACGGGCCTCATTAGCCGACCTCTTGGGACCTGACAGAAATTGCTAGCTGGATGCGATGGTTGACTCGGCCAGCACCAGACGCCCCCCTTTACACACACCCCCCCCAATAGGAGAGAGGATTCCCTCAGCCAGTGAAAAAGAGGGCTAACAAGGCCGCCTGTACAACACCTGTAATCAAAATACTGCAAAAAGCAGCCAGGGAGGCCGACAGCATGGCGTCTGATTGGACAGCAGAGCATCTGAACGCTAAGGCTGATCCATAATTGATTTGGGTGCAGAATTACAGGCCTCCAGACATGAGCAAAGTGTTGCACAAAGCGCTTCAAGGATTCCTGAATTTTATCTGCCGTTACATAAAATCAAGGTTTCTGCAATCTGGGGCTGTTAAAAAGACGCCTGGCTGATCTTCACGAGCGAGCGAGCGACTCGCTCCACTAGATATTCAGGAAGAATATTTGTCTCTGCTCTCCATCCTATTTGATTACAATTCATTATCTTGTGTATGTTTGCAGAACTAATTTGGTTCCAGGTTTTGATCTGGGGCAGTTATTTGATATAGAGTTTACTTGCATTAGTGTCCCTAGAGGGAACAATCGTCTAAAAAATCTGAGGACGTTCTTGCATTCATGAAAACTGAGGAGATGAAATCCCCTTTTAAAACTGCTAACCACCCTTGGTAGGTTTTGCTACAAGGAAGCACAGTAACGAAGTACAGTACAGCAAGTACGGTAAATTACAGTACAGTAAAGTAACGGAGAAGGTTTCCACGCACTATAGAACCACAGTGACTTTTTGTTAGTAAATTTGTTTTGAGAAAATTATATGGTATATTGGACTTCTTTGATGACACTGGTTTGATGACATGTTGATGAAATAAACAAACGATTATTAAAAACAACTGAGACAAATTAAGACAAGCAAACAAACAAATAAAATAATAAATCCATGCTAATGAGTAATTTATTGCTTAATAAATATATTTTGTTTTCAAAGGAAAGCTTTAAGACATATTAAATGGAGAAAAGGCTTTAAAAGCAGATATGATATTGAAAAATATTTAAAACTCAATTACTTTTGTGGATGTTTTGCTGTCCAATTATAAGTTTTACTTAAAACCACATGATCTGCCCTCTGCATACAGACCAACAATAAATAATAACTTGCCTGTATTTAGAAATGTATAAAGTCACATACAGCTGTGTGGTATAGCTGTACAATAACTGTACAATATACAGGCTACAGTATATTATATATATAAATACTATAAATATATATATATCCTATCTCTATCGTTTTCTAAATATAGAGATAGAAAAGGATAGAGTGATGGACAGATTGCAAGTGAAAGAGAGAAAGAAACAGTTCCTCAAAAGACCCCTTCCTCAAAAAACTGTAACCCAAACTTTTCCTTTCACAGTTTAGCAATTATATCCCCTCCCATGCGCTGACCAACCTCTGTTATAAATTAATTCTACAAAGCAGACTCACTTCCTGCCTCTCTCAGATTGGGAACTGAGGAGATTCCTTTCAAAGCCATTCGGCTCAAAAGAGGGTGGAGAAAAGAGGAAAGCCCTGCTCTCTCAAAGTGAGGAGGGCGGAGGGCACATTTGATACCACGCTATTTCTGACTGAATGCTTTGTTGCTAAGAGCTCTTTACTAATCTTCTACCTGCCAGAAAAATCTATAAAAACGCTTTAGAAACAGAACCTCTCTTGGTTCCTCTCAGGAACCTGGTGGATGTGTTTCACCAGCCCGGCCGTCTCGTTTCACACAAACCTCTTCACTCAGTGAAAAAAGAGATTTTCTCAATGAGACTGTCAGTAGGAGAGTCAGAGAGAGGGAGGAGGAGGGGGAATGATGAAGAGATAGAAGGAGCAGAACTGAAGTAAAGAGATTAAAGGTTTTCATTCAGACGTGTGATGTGACTGAAGGATGGTTAGCAATAATTCACAAGTAGTTTATTTTTGAGGCTAGTTCATTGACAATAAACACTGATCTGGGGAAGAATAACTTCTTTGATATTAAAGACTAAAGAGAAATACACAGAAAAACATGCAAATTCAAATAAAGAGATGTTTTTAAAATCTGTTTGTTTAAATCTAGAGATTCATGAAGGTGATTGTAGTTTTTGGTTTTGTAGTTTTTGCATTCACTGCATTATACAGCATTCCCTGTAGTTTTTAAAACACTGACGGGTGTGAACGCCTCTGCTCCAAACTCCCCAACGTTCTCCACACAGGAAAAGACAAAGCTAAATGTTCATTTTTAGGGACACACACAGGGACATTCAAACCCTAAACACTGACCCCAAATAAACAAACCTCCAGCAGAGCTATAGCTAGCACTGTTAGCCACACCGCACATGGCAGTGTGTTTTCCTATCATTCATCAAGCTGGTGTCACCCGTCAGGTTAAAACGCTCATTTTGTTCCTGTGTGGCAGGTCAAGATAAATTGAGGGAGGAAAGTCTATGACAAACAAGATTAATGGCAACATCTGATTAAGAGTGATTTCCTTTTCCTGTCAGCTGTGTGGTCAAAAGCTGGAGTTAGCGTGGATTTATTATCCAGTTTTGTGCAATTCACTGTTTTTACAGCCAACTAAATAAGATACTTTAACATCACTTATGAAAACTTGGATTCCTCTAAATGCTCTGACATCTATTTAAATGGTGTGAATGGAGAAATTCAAGCTGATATACAGAGAGCTTCTGGGTAATATTGTCTCATGAGAGGGTCTTATGAACGATGAGCAAAAGATGGTAGCCATGATGGCAAAAAAGTTTTTTTTTTAAGTCAAAAAAATATTTCACAGATTACTTGCATGTTAATTCTGCCAGTGCATGTAGTTTATCGCACTGCCGTCTCTACTGAGGACCAGGAAAAGCCCTCACATTTTTTCAGGTTTCTTCTATTAAAATCACACCATCAGATTACATGAATTATTTGGTGTCATTATTACCAGTTGTCCACACACTGGAAGATTCATATACACTTTGTGTTGAGTCTCATTAATGTTTATAACAGGTCATGTTTTTGTTATATTTATTTAATGAAAACAAAAATGACAAATCTAAGAATAATATTATATATTTTTCCTCAGCATTTAAGACTTCACAGCAACATAATTGTTTGACAATGATGACGCTTCTATTTTGCAGGTATAGTGGAAGTAAGGGTATGACTAAGTTTATATGGAGTAGCAAATGATTGATGCAGAGCAGGTGTGATGATGGGCATGGTCAGCACTAGGTATGTGGCATGATGGGAATTGTAGTGAGGAAGTCCAATTAGAATACAGGCCACGGTTCCCCCTGGTGATGCGGAGGAGGCGGTAGAGGAACCTCCTCTGTTACACTTTGGAGATGTTGAAATATTTCAGCTAATATTCATTTTAACTGAAAATAACTCCTTTTTTGTCTCCCTCTCTCATACACTCTCTGATACACATACACATCATGTTTACTGAATGATGAAATACCACTGCTCACAAAAATGAGGACAAAAATTATAAATATATTATAATTATAATTTTTTTTATCATGGGGTGTAATTTAAAAAATAATGCAGGCTTGTGTGACCTCCAAACATCTTTGTGGAGTCATTTAGGACACAAAGCAACAAATCAAGTTGAAGGAAGTCAAAAACTTGTAAAAGTTGATAGAAAAATAATAAGCAAACAGATACAAATACATTTTACTGTAGCACAAAAAAACACCTGCACAGGTTTCTCAGTGTTTGCCTGTTTTAGGACACTAGCTCTCTACAAACCTAGGCAGCATGTCTGTGGAACTCATTAAGAGAGAGAGTTTTGTGATTCATTCATTTCTCTCCCTCTCTTCATTTCTCTTCCTCCCTTCAGGCATCTGCTCTCTGATCCTGTCAGTTCAGCACTTTAGGGAAACCTTGAATCTTTGAAATGCATATTCAGGGCTGCTGAAAGTTGGCATGTGTAACTCTGCTGAGTAATTGTGGAGCCAAATATTTAATTACATGTGACAGAAACAGCAGTCGGCGGCTCAAAGCAACGGCCTGCAAAACAACACACACTAACTCACCTTAGACCTCCACTTATGTTATCGCCCCAAACATGAAAAAAGAGGGAGAAATCTCTTTTACTGGAACTATTTGGCAAAAGCTGCCCCTCTTATCAGATGTTATAGTTTAACTACTTAACTACTAAAAAAGTCCTCTGTTGACTTAGTGGTTGGTCAAAATGTAAGTTACATTACATACGTATAAATACATGGTAGTTTGTGTTGTGTTATCTAAGGTGACACAGGAAAATGGGTAGTTGGTCGAGATTCTGACTGAAAATTGTTTCAGATACATTATGTAAAGTGCCGTAGTTCTAGTTTTGAAACCTGATCTTAGCTGACAGGAATTCTTCTGTCGCAAATGTCCCACAAGACCTGTCTGCTCATATTTAGGGGTCCCCTGAGGGGTCCACATGACCCTAATGTTGACCTGAGGGAAAGATCAGATTTGAGACAGGAAGTGGAATGCAGACAGGAAGTAGGGAGCACCTGTGCATATCAGCGCTATCCCATCAAGCTACACTAATTTTTAGTTTAAACTTTGACTTATCTTTTGATTCCCACATCGCACTGTTGTGAATTAACTGACATCAAATTTCTATCACAGTAACCTGCTTTATAAGATTGCTGGTATGACAGACTCAATTTGCTTGATATAACAGCTCAGGTTTTGAAATGACAGGTTGTGTATATGAGACTCAGGAGAGCTTAGAGATTGTGTGTACATTTGTTGTGCTTGTTAAAGAAAAGGACACAATTAGACAATTACATTGGACACAATTTCAACAACAGAAGTCCAGGGTAAACAAACATTTCAGTGTCTGAACATTTTAAGCATAATAACACCACAGTCATCAAATATACAGTTTATAATGTTATTGTAGGGAACATCTTGAATTTCTTATGAAATAGAAAGTCTTCTGAAATCATTGAAGTTTGTGACACTAGAGGGGGCAATTTTAGGACAAATTTTAGGAGGTACAATATTCCACCTTCTGTAGCCGATATTTTCTTCGCAAGATCAGTCTGTACTTAAATGCACATAAATCTTGTAATGTTTATCATAAATGTTTATTCCTTTGTATATTTTTTAAATAATATTTAATTGTGTCAAATTTAAATCATGTTCAAAGGAGAAATGCTATGAAATTCTTAAGATTTGTAAATTACACCCCCCCCCACACACACACACCAATCCCAGCTCCCCCAGATGTATAAACAGTAGCAGTGAGCTGTGCTTTACAAAGAGACAGACAGCCATTGTGTACACACAGCACAGGTTTGACAAAGGCCTAATTCTCTGATACACACATAATATTTCAAATGGCAAGATTTATATGACCATCAGTCCTGAGGTCATTATATGGGAGAGGAGAATACAAAGAGAGGGACATTGTTTTATTTACGGCCGCTTGATGACAGTCTAATTAATAAAAGGCTTTTCTTTTCCTTTGAAAAGCAGGTAAAGGGACGGAGAGATTAAAGGTGCTCATTGTTTCCTTTGATAATTTTTACAGGTTTGGTTTAATTTGTTAAAGACAGCGAGAAGCTTCAGTCCAGATGGTTTAATAAACCTGCTGAAGACTTAAAAACCAACCTGATAACAAAGATATGCAGATGAGAGAGAGAGAGACAGTTGCTTACATCTCTTTGTAGCACAGGAACAAACTGATGTGTCCAGCAAATGATGTTTTGAGTGCAGGCAACATACATCAGACCACAAACAGTGACAAAATATATATGAATACTGTATATTACTGTATATACTATATGAATACTGTATATTACAGAAGATATAGCACATGCTTATTTATCAATAAGACCACCACTAAAAACATGCCCCCCGCCCCAGTGACCAAACAGAGCAAGCTGTGTTTTATTTATAAAACTGTAAAATCTGAATATTACCTCATACAGCATTGGCTATACAGCAGACACTCTTTAGTGAAAACCTGAAAGTTATTTTTCACTATAAACAGGTTTGCAAAGTTAATAAATAAAAATTTGATATAATATACACAGTAAACAATATACAATATATATTTTTATAGTTATTCTTACCTGTTATATCTACTATTTTCATTGAAGACGAAGAGCCACGCTTGAGTGTAAGAAATTCTCTCTAACAAGGTTATAAAGTTTTCAAGCCTTTCAGTTGTAAAACTGCTGCTCTCGTAAAATCTTCTTTAATCAAAGTCTGAATACAATATCTCCAACAGGAGGCCAGATCCTCTATTATTAAACATCTATTGATCCCCTACAGGCATGTCCAGCGATATTTTGAAGAACTGGCAGGAATAACTATTAGCCGGTTGCGTTGGGTTGGATCTGAGGGAACTAGGCTGGAATATGTTGAGCTAGGCTGGACTTGCCTAAGCTAGACTGTATCCCATTGAAATGAGAAAGCAAACACACAGAGCAGTATAACAATCCCATAGTATTTTGTTTCTTTGTGGCTCAGATGTTGCAGACGCAACATGGGCTTTAATATGTCTGTTTTATCATAAGCCAGTATTAAAGCATTAGTGAAAAAGATTTAGTTTATTAAAGTGAAAAAATGGACACAGAAATTTCTTATAAGGTCATAAAAGATTTTACACTGTATTGTGAAGGTTGCAAGTTAGTATGTAATTTGTCCATGCTGCTACTGAGGATAAAAAATGTTTTACATAAAAAAGCGTTAGCTAAGTATTAAAAAATTGGCACTACCAAACAAAGAAGACCTTTATCAGGAGGTGCTAGTAGCTAGTAACGTTGCATTAGAGTGTCAGTTGTTAGTGTCAGAGTGTTAGCAGCTGAGTACACGCTGTCCAGCTGTACTGAGCTGCCCAGCAGCAAACAAAACACTTTATAAAAGGCCCATGGAGAGAGGAAAGGAGATACATCAATCAATTCACAAATAGCTTGTTGCTAATATGCTGTCCCTGGCCTCCATCGAGCCCAGGCTTTGTAATCCTGTTGGCAGCATCAGTTAAATTTTTAAGTTTATGCTATTGAATTTTCTAGATGAGGCAGAAAGGCGGGATTGAACTGTAACTGAGGCCTAATCGCAGAACAATTGTTCCCCTTTAGATATTTTTTACCTCAGTGCTATTGCACCATTGTGGGCCTGAAACTGTCTCACGGGGCCTTTAAGAGCGAAGTGACTGCAAAACAGAATGTGTGCGCATATTTTAAGACAGAGTTTAAGACAGAGTTGTCCCCCTGGGAGTGCTTGTTAGGTTACACACACCCAACACACATATGAAGTGAACTTAGGTGGTAATATTAGACTGAATTATAAACACAAGCAAACATTGTTAGCACATTGACATTGTGCTTGGAAGTAATTGTAATTGAAGCTACATTAAATTTGTAATGTAATCAGGATGTAATGATTTGTAAATTACCTTAAGGCAACATAAATGCTTACAGTGTCATGTTACCACTCATGAATATGACACTAGATTACATATTGGAGTCAGAAAGTGCATGTTGCATGCATGCATGTTAAATAATGAGTTGCATGTCTTGCGTATGAAAGTCAGGATCTGCATAGCAATGCATCTGTTGTCCTTGTATTTGTCACACCCCTCTCTATGTTTCATCTATGACAGGAAAGCAAGGAAGCATATTTATGCACGCACACACGCTCGCACACACACACACACACACAAACACACACTAGCTAAATGAATGTTGCAAAGAATAGCATTTAAAGTATGGCCACTAAACTCACATTTTGATTTCTGCCCAATTGCCAAGTGGAATTTTGCTCAAATTTGATTCACTTGATTAGATTTATTTACAAAAATCAAACCATTATTTATATTGATGCATAAGCGCTTTGTGAAGTAATATAAGGGTTCTGCAGTGAAAGTGATTTGTAATTTAAAGAAGGCATGGGAATTTGATAAGCCGCAATAGTTTCCTGACACCGCTGAATAAAGACTGCTGACTCTGTTTTATTTCCTGAAATGAAACTTTAACAGGTTGACCTCAGGGGTCTTGTCTCCGTCTTCCTCAGTCACTTAACTCTATGATTGCTTGAGACTCTGATCATATTAAAACATCACGAATCATCATTTAAGATGAGGAAAAATGAGGGACCGGGATTCGATAGCAGGTCTGACTTTGAAACAAATTGCACCTCAAACCTTTCTGTTCAGCTGCAACAAAAAGACATTAACAGAAAGATTAAAGGGTGTCTTAAAGGGGAAAATGCATCAATGAAGACTTTATAAGTATTTGTTTGCATAAGAGTTTGTGAAGGCTAAGCTTTCAACATCTGAGACACACTTACTCCTGGTAGCTGTGTTATTCTAGTGAAGAGAGTAATTATATAACAGAATAGAAATACTTCAAAGCTACATTTATTTTAAAAAACTGCTTTTACTTGTTTTCTGTCTCTCTAACATTTAACAGAAAAATTGTTGAAAAATTGTTTTTGAAAATGTGATAAAATAAAGTGAAAATAAAAAAGGTATTTGATTATTTAACACCTTTACTCTGTTTATCGAACTATTTACATATTTTTGTAAAGATCTGTGTGTCTGTGATTAATAGTAATGATTTCTAAATGTACAGTAAAACATGACAGTATTTGGGCATCTTTCATAAGTTACTGGATCAATATCATATCATATGTATTATCTACATCAAAAAGCGTTCACAACTGTGCTCTTCAATTCCCACATCATTGATGGGGTTATTCAAATAACAACAATACAAATGTACTGCATATATCTTCTGCTTATAGCATCCATGTGGCTACAGGCTGTTGTATATGCATGACATGAGACACTCACTGGCTATTTGGGAACAATAAGCTTAACCTAAAGTCTGCAGCTTACCGGTGGCTGAACTCTTGACCGAAACTGAACTCTGCTGTGTAAGGACCTCTGGTAAGTTCTGGGCATCACTGCAAGGTGCATGTTTTTCCACCAGCAGTTTAACAGTGGCATTTTTCATCAAAGTGAGCGTTGGTGCTCTGCAAAGCATGAAGAGGCAAATTTTCTGGTATTAAAGCCTGAGATGGGCTCCAACTCACCTCCCACAGAGCTCCCACAGAGCTCCCACTGAGACGAGACCCAGCAGCCTCAGGACATGACAGAGGGAGGGTGTTCTGAGAGAAAGCGAGATAGACAGAAAGAGAAAAAGAGGGAGAGAGAGAGAGCTTGCTCCCGGCTCATTGCTCTACACAGAAGCCCATCTGTCGGGCACCCATGGTGAGAGGACATCGCTGCTCTTTGCCAAATGACAAAAAAAAGCCGTGACACCACAGGAAGCCAAATGCAATCCTATGAACCCAGGAATTTCCATTATTTTTCAAAGAAAGCCATAAAAGCCTTTATCTTTGTCCTTATGGCTGGCTGAGTTACTTTCAGTTTTGTCATGACTTTGTCATGAAGTTGATTTGAATCTGCAGTTCTCATTGCATTTTAGATTTGAAGAATCTGGATGGTGAAAACACATTCTCTCTCGCAGAGATAGTTTCAACAACACACAAAACCAGAGGGCAAAAAAATTAATTCAGAGGCAAAAAACTGGTGTTGGCAGGCAGAAACTTGTGACATTGTAATATTTAGTGGTAGCACCTCAGGCTACACGTCACGCTTGGCTGTCCCATCCAATGAGTCGCTCTGAAACAGAGCACATCTGATGTCGCTTCCCACCAATCCTGCCTGTGTTTTATTCCAGTTCCCTGTATCCATCCATGTCTTCAATGCTTTTACACTGTAAAATCTTGCTCTTTGTGTCATATGCCCCTCAACTCGTGCTGAGAAAGTGGCCTGCTTGAATTGATCACTGCTAAGTCTGATAATTCATTATGATCAAGGCTTCATGGACTGTCACCTGTACACTAATCAGCTCAGGAGACCAATAAGAACGCAAGGACTTTTTTTCTCTGTTTAAAATCTCTTTTGTCATTGGTTAAGCCATTATTGCTATGTGGAGGTGTTTAATAAGTGCCACAGTGTTCTGAACAAAAGCCAACCTACAAATTACATATTATACATATATTGTATAATACATATACATAAATTGCATATAATACATATACTGTTGCTTACTTTTAATCTTATAGAAGTATAGAAAATATCGATTTTTGTCTTGCTTTCTATATAATAATTACTATAATAATAATAAGTATTTTTTTATTTAAAAATAAAAGTTTGCAATTAATTATTTAAAAAATAAGGTCATGAAAGCAATAATTATTAGCAATAATCAATAATGAATTACATTTCATATACAACTTTTCTCAGTAAATATTATTATATGCCATAAATTAGAATTAGTAATCGGTGTATAATGTAATTAGTAGGAGTAAATATTTTGATATCTCCAAGCCTGTCCATCTACACTTGGGCTTCATCTAGAGGGACTTACAGGCCCTCAGAAGAACAAGAGCCATGATTAGAGAGAATAAAGACATGATTTCAAGTAAACACAGAGAATCGTAGAGGAAGGGTGGAGGAAAATGAGAGTGGGTGGAGCCAAATGATCAGTCTGGCTTTTATTGGTATTGATCAGATACAAGGCTGCAAAGCAGATAAGGGTCAGTCTGATATCCCACTGTGACCTTGACCTTGGGCCAGCAGTAACCTTATGACCTCTGACCCCTGACCTATGAACTCCTTCTATCCAGACAGTCCATGGGGAAGAGCGTCACCAATGTCTTCTGCTTTTCCAAATGAGACTCGACTTATAATCAAGTCTCACTTGGAAACAATAATTTTTGGATTCCTAATAAAGGCAGATTGGACTGATTAGATAGATTGTAGATCATCAGGAAACAAACAGTTTTGTTTTCATCTCTTTTAAGTGTTTTTCACTGTTAAGTCTAGCAACAATTAGCGTAAAAATTGCAGTAAAATTATTATAATTTACATTGTGTCAGAAAAAAACATAAATCAATAAATAATAACTTGCGCAACACCAAAATATCATTCCAGTTTTTGCCTCATGTCATCTCATTTTCCTCAGCACTCGTCTGTGGTTTATTTTATGTGTTTTTGTTGTATTCATTTGTCCCTCAGCTTCCCTTTCCTGATGTATCAGACATCATTCCTCATTTTACTGGGATATAATATTCATTTTGGATAAAATATTGGAGATATCAAAAATATTTTGTCAGCATATTTTGACAGCACAAAAATTTCAACATTATCTAATCTTTATTCTTATTTTATTATTTTTGTTTGCAGAGTGATGCAATGTAGTCCAATGTCCACAGATGCACCAAATACACCCAGTATTAAGACTGACATTCATTTAATTTAAAATAATTACAATTGAATTCAGTTTTACTTCATCTTGAAATAATTTAATAATATTTTAATGTATTTTTATTTATTTATTTATTTTAATAAGTTTATTTCCAATATCCTAATAATTTGCTTTAACCCATAGTTTCCCATGACAACGCTTGCCAGAGGACACAAGACTTTGTCTTTCATTTCCTCATAGTTACGCAGTCAATGAGCCTGGAAACATGGCAACCAGGCTCTCTGTGCATAATGGAAAATTCAGTCCCACCAAAGGGGTCCTTAAGGGAAAGGCTAGAATATGCCTGATTACTTTCTTGTCAGATTAAGTATTACTGCTTTAGTATCAGAACTCTATAAAAAGCAAGTTTACCATAAAAGGACAAAGCCATAAACAACAACAGTAAATGTGATATCAAAATGTAATATAATTACAATCTAGCAATTACCCAGTAAAGGCCAGACATAATCGATAGGCCATCAGACGACAGGTCAGAGGTCAAGAGTCAAGAGAGTCAAGAGAGGATATTAGTGTGTGTGGGGGGGTGTGTTCAGTATACGAGACAATGCTGATTCTGAACACAGACAAATATAGAGACAGCTTTAAACAGATTATCTGTGCCACATGAGGTCAGGTGCAGTCTAATGATTGAGTTATTTTAGATGATTTTTAGATGACTTTTAAATGATTTTGGGTTCAGTTGCCCCAAATGAAACAACTAAACCTGAAACTGCAATAATACCTCACAACAGATGGGACAGTATCTTATATATTGAATATCACAACGGTTGTAATAAGCATTTTTAATTGGTTGTTAGCCTCTGTATGACAACATTGTTGGACTAGGTGTGTCCTAAATATTTACAGTGCAGTAAATATTGCTGCATGTAGGAACCTGATTTATTTGTTATATATACAATAAATAATTTAAAATCTTTAAAAAAGTATGGAAAACTTGAATCGGATTGTGTTCTATTTCCTTTTTAAATCTATAGCAATAAAGGGAAAATCAGAGAATCATTTTAACCTAACAGTTATATTAATAATAATAATCATAATTTTTTTTCACATTTTTAAACCATTTTGAAACTATGTTTCCCTTATAATGCCTTATATATGCATCCGAAAAAATAGAACATGTCTCTGCTTATATTTTTAAAGTATTCATCATGTTTAAATCAAGACTATTACTGGATGTCACAGTTGAAAGTTTTGAATCCAGTAATATTACAGGAAAAACTCATTTGAGATCATGGTGAGTGAATTACAGCCATATTTCTCCTGTCCCTATCACCACACTCCTGCCAGCTGCCAGCACGTCCCACCATTTACAGCCCCGCTACACCTCTTCCTGCCCTGATTTATTCTGATTCGTGGAGAAGGAGCATCCAAATGTTAGTACCTCATCTGCCCCGTCCTGCGCTGTGGCACCTCCTGCCTCCCTGCTCCTCAGCTCCCAGTGTTTCTGTAAAATATGTGCTACCTCCTATTTAAATAAGGAGATCCTAAACCTTGAAGAACACCACACGTATGAGTGGAGGAGGCACACGGACACACACACACTCCACAGACACACAGCCACAGCCACACACTCCACAAACACACAGCCACAGACACACAGCCATTGGGTGGTGAAATATTAAATTCAGGGGAAATAATTGTGCCGACTTTCATGTCATTAAACTCCATGCAGCTCAATGGGGATATCTGCTCCACTTTTTGCTTTTAACCATAAAACATTACTATATATAATTATATATCATTTAAATGTGATTCCTATGGTAGTACATTAAGTACATTTAAGGTACACTGAAAATTATATATACATTATTGTAGATTGTGTTGTCCCTCTGCATAATGCCTCATATACACTCTTATGTATAATATTGTTGTGGTTGTATAAGTTAATTTTAGCTGCATGAAAGTGGTTGTTCAGATATCTAAGAGTATGTAGAATTGTGTTTGTATCACTCTGCATTGCGAATCATGTTCCCTGTTGGTTGTATTCCTGTCCTGTTATTCTTGTGTTGTAGTCATTTTAACAGCCTGTTTAAGAGTCACAAAGCTTTACTGTAATAAAAGGACTGACAAAATACTTCTTTCATTCTCTGCCTGGTTTTGTGTGTATTATTATATGTTTCCATTTCACAAGCATGTTTTAAAGTCGAGAAGCACTGTGCCGTAATTTCCCATTGAATAAGACATCACTGATCAAAGCCACCAGGAGTCTGTTTGATATCTTAGAATAGCCAGCCTCCTCTCTGTTATGTCTTTTGAACATCTTAGGCTCTCTTAAGAAGAGGGAGAGAGAGAGAATGAGAGAGACACAGTTTATGTTTGTATATTTTGACCAATGCTGGAACTCTATAGCCACAGATTGTCTCTACTGCACTTATGATGTTGATAAACTGTATTGTGACTGCAGTTGTAGCTGAGGGCTGTTTACACCATCACCATAGCACGGATACCTGCATTTGTCACTGCCACATGCGCACCGTCAGCTACAGTCTAGGTGTCATTAATTAAAGAAACGTGTGTGTGTGTGTGAGTGTGTGTGTGACAAAGGTTATGTTGTGTCAGGAAATGTCACAAGGGTTTGTCAGTGCATCACCTTGCCTAGATGTGCCATTTCCATACTTTGTCAAAATGTGAAAGTGATGTTTGTCTGTGAGGTAAACATATGTTTGTGTCCATGAACAGGCTACATTTGTGAAAATGTCTTTACAATTATATCATGTGACATGTCAGAAACTGTATGCAAGTCTTTCACACCACTTGAAAGACTTAAAGGTTTCAGCAAGGAACCAATTCAGGGGTAACGTACAGTAAATATGAGCATGAATGTTTACAGGTGCAACATAGACAGATTTTTTCCTGGAAAAGAGCCAAATCTGACTAAATTGTTCTATGGGGACTATTAGCATGTGGTAATTTGTAAAAGTGATAAATAAGTTTTTTTATATTCTAAAAATGCGAACATTAGGGTCAGATTGTGTGTTATAGTTTATAGTAATTACATTTAGCTGTGTATACTGTAAATACAGAAGAAGTCTAAAATATGTCCCCAATTAGTCAAGTGTCTGTGTTTGTGTGTGTCTTCTTGTCTTTCTAACTATCCCTCAGGGGCAAATTTGTCAGTAGAAGTGAACTAAATCTGACAAGACTGTTCTTCAGGGAATTTTGAAATGTCCTCATTTGTACAAAATTGTAAAAATACTGAATTAATAATGTTCTAAAAATAAAACAGGTCGGTCTATAGTAATTATGATTAGACATATGTAAAAACTACGTATGTAAAAAGTGGAGTGTCTGTATAAAAGACGTCCATCCTTCTGTGTGTGAAGTAAACTTGTGTGTGTGAATTAAGTGTGTGTGCGTAAGCGAAAAAACTAATCTTCTCAGTGTGTGTGACCTGTAACCACAGCCCTTATTGTTAGGTAACAGAAATGTGTATGTGTGTGTGTGTATTTGTGTATGTATGTGTGTGTGGGTCTGTGTGTGTGTTTATAGGGGGCAGCATATACAATGTTTGTGGAAGTGGCAGAACAAACAGGAAGAAATGACAGTAGCTTCCCTGCGCAACGATCTTTTCACAGCAGAGAGAGAGAAAATGAGAAGGATTCCTTCTTTTATTAGCAATCCTTTATTAAACAAAATCTTTTTTTACTGGCCTTACGGTAATAATGAATGTCAATGGCAAATTTCACAGTTGTCTAGAGAAATGAATTAAATTAGCAATAAAATCCCTTTGGCTTGTTGTACATGCTTGTGGTCTAGGACTGTAAAGCAATGGTAAACGCTGTTTTTTTTCTTGTTATTTTGAGGAAAGGATGGAGGGTTTGTAGGAATATAGCGGGGTTGTCGTTCAGGGACCTGGAGAGAGTGTTACCTCACACTCACCGATGATAATGAACCTCACACACAGTATTCCAGCCTTTAACTGTGTATGTGAACCCTGCATTTACATCTAACCTCACTACACACTTAGTCCACCATTCATCGCCTCCCATTCACACTTTGTCTGTGACTCAATGGGTGTGATTGTGTGTGTGTGTGATTGTGTGTGAGCGAACGAACGAGAGAGAGGGAAGGAAATGTGTGTGTGTGTATGTGTGTGTGTTATAAAGCCTGAATTAGAGATTAAAAGTCTAAAGTATTCTCTAATCCAGGCATTGGTGGTTGGTGATGTACGGAGTGAGAATGGACTGAGCACAATAGCTCCCTGCGTTTCTTTTCTTGCTCTTGTTCTCTGAGGACAGATGACAAATAATGGTGTGATTGAGCCTGTGTTTCAGTCACACACGTCCCCCGTAGCCCAGCTGTCTGTGGGGAACAGAGGGAGAGGTTAATTGAGGAAAGGGTTTTGAAATTAAAGCGCAAAAATCAGATTCTGTTTAAAGAAGAAAGACGCCATTTTGTTGAATAATGCTCACCACAAAAGAGGAAAAACCAGGAGGACAACACAGAAAACAGCCACAAAAACTGTTACAGTTACTGTTTCTATTGTGGAGACACAATTCAATTGAAGCTCAACAAAACAATGGCAGAAATATGAAAGAAAAAATTCAGTTATTAAATAACGAATAATTTTATGCTACAGAATTGGAAAGTTAATCAACATTCTACGGCTCACTATTTTTCACACTGTCACATTTTAAGAGATAAATGTAACATTTAGCTGTTAATTCCAGCATGTGAAGTGGCAGATTTTAATTGGCCTGCAATTTTCTCCTGTCAAAAACGCATCATGCGTCTCTGGTGACATTTTTTGCTCCCCTTGTGGTCAAAGATGGAAGTGCTGTTGAATATGTGCACTAATCCACAATGAACTGTGTAAGTAAAGTTTTCTGATGTTTGTCAGTAATTTGACATCCTGGAGGCTGTTTTATTGGTGCAACAAAAATCAAAACCAACATGCTAATTTCTCATAGGTTTACCAAACCTCCAGGATGATCAACCACAACTCTGGGTCCAGGTAGTTATCATGTTGACCTGGTCTACAGATGCCTGTAGGAGGAGATTTACAGGCCTCTCAACAGAAGTAATACAATGATTGGGAGGAGACGATGGATCTTGATGCTAGTTTAAAGACACATTATGGTCGGATCAACTGCCACCTCATGGAAACAACTTT